>CAIGRN010058081.1:0-13817 GCA_903798345.1 Fraxinus anomala
TGAGTTTCATCTCTGTTAATGTTTTCAAGATGTCATTCAAAAACTTCCAATTTTAATCTTGCACGGGGTACTACATGTCTTATCATCCCTATTACAAATTTTGCTTATTTTCATGCTGCAGTTTTTGTTTGCTGGTGCAAGTAACTTTACTACAGCATCCTTTACAGAAGAATCTAAACTCATCTAACATTTCCAGCTCATTCTAGACGGCATAATTTATGTACCCTCCACGAGACTGTTAATCTACTATTCAATCAACTGCTGTTTCCATATGAAAACAAATTTCTTCCTATTTCATTTCAAGTCTTGTAATTATTTCTGCATTCAATAATTATCCTATATTGGCTTTGTTCAGAAAAAAAAAAAATCTAGGTCCATAAGTATTCAAATAAAGACACAATTGATGAAATTGGTGCTGTGAGTTTATGCCTATTTTTGTATTGATGCAGCGAGCACATTATTGATTTAATGGGGGCTCCAGGCACTCTAATTCCTGTTGATGTACCCTGTGGTCATCTTCGAAATTTTGGGTTAGATACGAAGAGCATTGCCTCTGTCACAGGAACCTCCAAAACAGCGTTGGGTGAAGGAGTGCAGTTATTCGGTGATGTTTTGTGCAAAGACAGCATAAATTATTTTCCTGAAGGGTTGGCAGCACAACAGCTAAAAATAGACCCTGCTGTTTCTAATCCTGGATGTAATTCATCTTCTATTACCTTAGGAGAAGGATATCTTCTTGTTAAAGGCAGAACTGATGAAGTGATCCAAAATAATGGCATTGCAGTTGGTGGTGGCCTTGTGCAGTTATCTGGAGAGAAAGATGAATCTTCATTGGAAGTGATGGAAGTAGCTTGCAGTAATGACCAGTCTAATGCTAGCAAGGTGCACAAGTTGTCAATTGACCCTGTGTTGAATGGGGTTTCCGGAATTTTGTGGGAGGATCTTCAGATTGGCGAACGTATTGGTATAGGTAAAGTCTCAATTCATTAGATTTATTATCTCTTATTGGAGGTTGAGATCTGTTGTGACATTAGATTAAGGTGTGTTTGTGGCTGTGGTGTGTATTTTTCTTTTCTCATATTTTTTAGAATGGATGTTGATAACATGCATTTAAGTTGCTCAGCTTCAAATATAAAGATTAAGATGTTATGATAATTTGAATAATGTTTCTGTGGTTTAAATGATCACTTGATCCTTGAATTTGTTCAAGTCATCAACCACTTGCTCTTAGTTCATAATATTGCAGGTGAATGTTCTTTTCTGTAGTCAAAGTTGGTAACTGTCTGAGAATTCTTTCCAGCCAGCTGCCCCAACAAATAGTAGAAGAGGTTTAGAAATTGCAAGTCTTTCCAATGACAGTACATCTTGAGATCAGTTTGAGCATGGGACCTGCTCTGTTAAGGAAATAATTTCATTGTCTATTGGTTTGCCTTTAGAAGTTTCAAGGTTTTGCAATTGCATTGGATGGCAAATCTTCTGTAGTCATCTCATTTTCTTCTGTTTGATGGATTTTTCATCCTCTGTAGGTGCATTTTTTTTGCTTCTATTAATAATTTATTTTCTTAATCTAGGATTTCTTTAGATGTACTAATTCTGGTATTTAACATAAGAAGAAATGTACAAGGTTTTCCTCAATGTGAAAACCTTTTACTGTACAATGGTTCAGAGCTTGTCTGGGTTGCCTGATCATTTTTCTTTGGTGAAAAAACTGGCATTTACCTCGGTGGGTTTAATATATTTAAATATTGCTTGTACTTCTGAATGAAGTTTTTTTCGTATTAGTGGATGGTTAACAAGCCACATTCATGCTAGATTAGATAGTCAATTAGTCAGTGATTTTGTCTTTTTAGCTCCTAGGCTTCCATTACTTTCTAATTGCTATATGTTGAACGGCTTCTGTCAAAAACTATGGTCTTCACTTGGGTTTGATTGTCTTTCTATACTGAACATATTCAATTTCCTTCCATATCTTGCAGGGTCATATGGTGAAGTCTACCGAGCAGAATGGAATGGAACAGTAAGCTTTATATATATGCATTGATCATATCTGTTTATAATTTCCTTGGAGCAAAAAACTTTACAAGCATTAGATTATTCAAGCATCTTTCTGTTGCACTTCAAGCCTCGTATGTAGTTTTTTTTGTCCTGCTTACTGAATGTTATAGGCAGATATTTATTGTATCGCTTAATGTATTATAGTGAGCTCAGTGAAATATTTGGACCACCTAAGATCTGCAAAAATCATTCTAATTTCAAATTGCCATGGTCAGGCTATGTGTTTGAGTTCCTATCCATGTCTATCTATTAATATCTATCTTCGGAGGAGGTGAGTAGAGCCTCTCGTGTCTTTGCTGGTAGACAACAATAGTAACTGCTAAGTCTTATTTCCAGTGAACTGGGGGTCGAATGCATCTAGTCATCTGAGCCACCTTCTACAGCGTTAAACTTAAACCAAAAATTTTGCATCCACCTCAGGCATAGCTCATTTTGGTGTAGCTCTCTCTTTGAATCTGGTGACATTTTGTTGTGCTTGCATATCTTCGCTTGCATAGAAAATCATTTACCTTGTGTTGATATTAAGACATATCACAGCTGATTCTGAATTACTTTGATTAATTAATATTATTTCATGACAGGAAGTCGCTGTCAAAAAATTAATGAAACAAGACATCTCAGGCAATGCACTCACACAATTTAAATGCGAGGTAAGTGCTAATTTATCTCATTTTGTCTTATGCCTTAGGAACAATATGGTAAACTTTGATACTCAAAACTATGTTCACTGTCGTTTCATTTTATGCAGGTCGATATCATGTTAAGGCTTAGGCATCCAAATGTTGTTCTTTTCATGGGAGCTGTAACAAATCCCCCGAATCTGTCCATCTTGACAGAGTTTCTACCAAGGTTTGACCTCAATACCTCATGTTACTAAAATCAGGCTAGGATGGTTTTGGCTGTCTTGGCATATTCTTAATCCGTTATAATAGTGGCTTCTGTCCCCATCTCAGACAAGTAGCCCAGCTTGCATGCATATGCCCTTGGGATGGTTAACTGGGTTTGGGTGATTCATCTGTCGGATAATTTTATCTGTTATCTACTTTATGAGTTCCTTAGTTTTTCTTTTCCTCATTTTCCCTGTTGTATGGGTCCATGGGATGAGTTGAGATTGTTGATGCCCTTCTCTTTAAGGCAAGCTATTTCACAGAATCGTGTCTTTGTTGATTCTACTGCCTTTTTATGAAGGACTCGAGTTTGAGATATCCGATGAAAACATGACATCTGCATGATCTATTGGGGCTTTTGCACTATAAATACAACGCAAGTTGATGTTATGTTTCTGTTTGTTCCCATTCTGCTATAGTTGTTCTTAACTTTTTCTTCTATATGCAGGGGTAGTTTATATAAGCTACTTCACCGTCCAAATATCCCAATTGATGAAAAGAGGAGATTAAGAATGGCTCTTGATGTGGTATTAGTTGGATAATTTTGTTCTCTTTTACTTAACCTTATCAGGTTCAATTCCCATCTGTTGGTATAACATTTTCTTGCAGGCCAAGGGAATGAATTACTTGCACACGAGCCAACCTATCATTGTGCATTGTGATTTGAAGACTCCAAACCTCCTTGTTGATAAGAATTGGGTTGTTAAGGTTAGGTCTAATGATTAATATTAGAACATATTAGGTATGACACTGATTCTCCCTTTTCACTCCACTGATTTATGTTCTCATGCATGGCTTGCTAGGTTTGTGATTTTGGGATGTCAAGATTGCAGCATCACACTTTTCTATCTTCGAAGTCAGCTGCTGGAACGGTAATGCATGTTAGACTTGGGTTATCAATTCGTTATTCTGTGTGCTTACCCCTCTTCCCCTCTCGAAAAAAGGACGTGTAAAATAAAAATGAAAGAGCTAAAACTGACAGCAACAGCAAATGACTTACTGGCTATTGCTATCTAATATGCAGGCAGAGTGGATGGCACCAGAGGTTCTAAGGAATGAACCGTCCAATGAGAAGTGAGTTGAACATGATGTGTACTTTAAACATTTGGAAGAACGTGATTTTTCTTCAGAGTTCCATTTTGAACCTTTTTTGATAATTGGCTTCTCCTGTGCAGATCTGATGTATATAGCTTTGGAGTAATATTATGGGAGTTGGCAACTTTACGAGTTCCATGGGCGGAAATGAATTCGATGCAGGTTGTTGGAGCTGTTGGATTCCAGGGTAGACACCTTGATATTCCACCTACAGTGGATCCATTGGTTGCGGGGATAATAAGTGACTGTTGGCATCGGTTAGTCTCTGATACTTGATTATAATGCATTGTGTTCCTGCCCATGCTCGAACTGCATGTTCTGGTGTGCAGTATTATATCATAGTGTCTAATCCACGTACAGAAGATAACAGAAATGTGCTATTAGCGTCATTATGAATTCTAATTTGTGATGTTCCTCTTCTGCAGAAATCCACAGGCACGCCCTTCTTTTGGCCAGATTATCACCCGCCTCAAGTGTTTGCAGTGTCTAAACGTACAGGAAACAAACTCGTGTAAATCCCCAGTGATGATGTAACAATATTTGAGAACTCGTGTAGATGCAGAGTGATACACAAACTTGGATTGGGAATTGTTGGTTGATTCCAAGTTCAGACTTGGCACTGAACAGAACAAATATCCTATGCGTCGACAGCTCCACAAAGTGCGGTTGGGAACGCCATTGGAGTACTAGCAAAGCTGGTAATAGTGATTTGTGTATGAAGTCCTGAAATGTTGAGAAAAAATTATATATAGGCATTTTCTTATTAGGTATAGGATTGATAAAATATACTTATGCCATTCATTTGTAAGAATGTCTCCTTAATTTTAAAAAAGAAAAAAAAAAGTGAAACAAGAAAAGAAAAAGTGACTTTTGGGGAATCTGTTGAGATCGTCAAAGGAGCAAATGTATAAAAAAAATTGGTCTCTACAGGTTGTGCCAAGCTGAGAATTAATAAAAGTGAGAAATATTGTCGTTTTTTCTCTTTTTCTTCTTTACATTTTCTTGGCCGCCAAAGTTTTCGAGTGGAGAAACTCTGAGAAGGTCGTATTTTATGTCAGCAAATCTGCGGCTCAAGAGTTATATTCGAAGAATGATTAATGAAAAGTTTAGAGCATGACAATGAGGTTGAAATTTTTTACCTTTTTATCCCTGTTTACTCCCTAAAAAGTAAAATAATTTATTTTTCGTACTCATGTTCAATTATACATTTAGCATATAAATCTAATTTTTTTTCTACATTTTAACGACACATTCTCCAAAAAGTCACTATTCAAAACATTATTTTTACACAATAATAACCATAAAAAAGGGAATTAATTTGTCCTAGAAAAAGTTGAACCATTAATCAATCTGTTATTGTTGTAAAAACTTCGTTACTATTCACTAAGGGTGTGTTTAATTGAAATTTTTTCATAGAAAATGGCTCTTCCACTTGAATTCTAACTTTTGGAGTGTTTAATTATCATATTTTCCGTGAGCAATATTTTTTCAAACATTTGAAAATATGTTTAATTTTCCTTGTTTATGAGGAAAACATTTTCTCTGGAAGGTAGTTTTTGTTTTCCTCAAAATAAAATAAATATTTTCTTCTATAAGAAACATTTTTTTGTACCAATCAAATACACCTCAGCCTTCTTTTTTTAAACGGCATCATGAAGTTTAAAATGATGTATTTTTGAGAGGAGAAGAAAGTAAAAGAGAGAAGAAAACAAGTGGAGGTTAAAGCCCCCCACCCCCTTTTTCTTTTGGGGGGTGGGGGTGGGATCGGTTACATAATCGTGTGGTCTAGCACGTCAAGCATCCCATAAAAAATTTGTGGAACAATAACTTGGTGCATAGAACATGTACAGATACACTGCTCGAATCGAAAAACTTGCTCCATTAGCCTAATGCAATTCATTCTGTACACATAATCAAGCGTCCAAAACCTGAAGCCTTGTACGAAAACAATGATACATGCACAAAAAAAACAATCGAATGTATGTACAATTGGGAAAAACCGCCAGATGTATCGGGCAAAATGAATGAGATCCCAGGCTTTTCTGAATGAGTGGCTGCCACCTTGTCTATATCTCGGAGCAGCCCAGCGGGGAATTAGAGAAGCATCTGGGCATGAATTTAAGTAATCCCTAGATAATATCTGGTCCAAGAAATGATTTGCAAACCCTCAATCTTCGACCTCGGTGTTGAAAACAAAACTGGGGAAAGCAGTAGTGACATCCCTGAAAGATAATAAAATCAAAGGCAGAGTGAAACATTTTCAGAGATTCTAGTGAAAAGAACATTCTTATGAAATACACGATACTTCCCTGGATGATAATGAAATAATAGACGCAAATATTTTAGTTAAGAACACGCTTATAACATTGTAATGATGTTGATACATAGATATCGTTTTCTTTTGTGACGATTGGCAGCTTAAATACACAGGTGGTCACTAAAATTTTAGCAAAATTTCAAGTCGTTGTACATTTTGTTTCGAGTTGGTTACTCAAGTTAAATGCTCATTATGATTTGGTCACTTGGTCCATGTCCTGATGTCCATTAATTTGACTATTTGGAAATGCTAAGTGGCACAGTGGCTGTAGTTGACCAAACTGTAACCAAAGGTTCAAGTTCAAGCAAATTTTAAGCTCAATGACTAACTATGAACAATATGAAGTTGAGTGACCAACTCGAAATTTTTTTAGAAGTTCAGTGACTGCTAGTGTTTTCAACCCAAGGATTGGGTATTGAAACAAAAGGAAATTTAGGACGCAGCACTAACTGTGATTTTATCTTTCTACTCTAATGCTTATTAGTACGGGAAAAGAGAGAGAGCGTGAGGAATTAACTCTACCCAAATCACTAAATACTGCGAACCAACAGGAAGAAAATGACTAACTTCAAGTAGGGTAAAGTCATGTATCTCAAAAGTGATGGGCGTTGTATAACAAAAGACTTCCAGTCTTCTTTACTAATCTTGTCATCCTTGTCAGCATCAGCATCAGCAAATGTCTGTTAAATGACCAAGATTGCACAATGAGCACATAATTCATATACAAAGAAATAACTAAAGAAAAAATGGTTTTCCAGTCAGATGAAGCGATTACGTTGTCAATTATTTGCTCGAGAAGATCATCAGAAATTTTCATGTCGGATTCCATCAGAATTGCAATCACCATCTGCCTAACCTGAAGCCAAAGTGTTTTTCCATAAGCACATAAAATGCATATATAGAATTATAGATTTCATTAAATGACTAGATTCAGGAGATTCTCGACTTTCAACAAATTTACTGCCTATAAGCGCAGAAGTTAAATCGGGCGACTTACGACATATTACCCATTTTGTCATACTACATATCTTTTCCTATGATTTCATGTAACTAATCGTTCTTTAATATATACAACCTCAATACCCAAGTTTCATCTAACGTGTCAAATTTGACAAGCTTACTGCCTGTAAGCAAAAAAATTGAATTGTACAACTGAGAAGGAAGTGCCCATTTTTCCATAATCCAAAATTCTTTGCATTATGATTTCGTGTAACTCCATTTCATTTTGGAATATAAACTAGTCAAATACCCACTTCATCCGATTGTGGTACACAGGCAAATTAGGTGTGAATGTGCACTAATAGCTGGATGAATCTTATAAACCCTGGAAAATGCAGCATAGATGCAACACAACAAGTGGCCAAGACAGTATCTCATCCCCCAACCCCAATCCCCACCCCACCCCAAAAAAGAACCCGAATTGTTTTCTTTATAAAAATAAAGGAGAAAAGAAGAAGTAAAGTCTGAAAATAGTAAAATTTACATTATTATACAACCTTCCAGTTATCATTACTACAAGATTAAGATTAAAATTTGCGAGGCGATATACTCACTTCTTCTCGCTCAATGAACCCAGTTTGTCCGAGATCGTAAAGCTTAAAGGAAACTGCAAAACAAAGAAAAGGTCATCCAAATAAGCTACTTCATGAAGTAAATAACAATTTTTAGAGCCGAAAATAATTATTATTGATCACTTACAATCTATTTTGTCTTCAATAGGGGTACGAGGATGGAACACATTGATTGCATGGATAAATTCTTCAAATTCGATAACACCATTCCTTTTTTCATCAAAAAGATCAAAAACCTGAGAGCAAACACTGGAATCAACTAAATGCAAAGTGTAGACTCTATTTTACTTGAATTATCAGATTATGATTAAAGATAGCGCATGACAGAAATACAATATGTGCAGGCATAGTGGTAAACGATTTGTACATTACAGCACTGACTGAGTGAAGCTAAAAGGAATAATGAGTGTTCGCATAATGAAATAGGAATCCAAATATCTGAAAACAAGTTCGCTTACGTTATTAGTTGCCAAGAGAGTTTTCCTGCAGTTAATAAGCACAGTAACTATCTCTTTCCAACACTGAGTAAAGGCTGAGAAACTATGACAAACTTTTACATCTAGATGAGAGAAAAATAAATTCCCACATGGAGGCACACTGTTTGCATTGAAGGAACATCGTTTCCACAAGGTATTAAATACATCTTTGGGTAACATTTAATTGAAATCATGACTTGGAAAACTTGGTGTCAAAATCAATATAGAAGACGCATTAAGATTGTGAAAATCATTACCCGATCCAAAAATAGNTACAAAAGAACAAAATGCTAAAATTAAAGATAAATTATGAGAGATTATTCAAACGAGAAGCAAGGCAGCCAAGTCAAATAAAATTCAGCTGTTAACCGATGCAAGCATCTTAAATATGTAACATAAAGTTTCTCACATATTCAAAACAGGATTGAACAAATTCCAGTGAAAGTAAAGATGGCCAATAGCTCGGTTAAAAAATCTTTTCACCTCTCACAGAAAATTTGAGAATGGTGCACAAGTGCACCCTACACACTTGAGGAAGTCGGGTAACTCTCAAAGACAATGGATTAATATACTTCTAAAATTATTAACTTGCTTCCAGAAGTTTCTCGTTGCACAATTGCATTCTCCTTATTGCTAGCCAAATAAGTTCTTCACCAAAAGTTTAAAAAAGTAAATTCTTAGCTCTACATACACTCATTCAGGAGCAAACCAGAACTTTGAAGGATCATATACAAAGCGATGGGAGGTAAACATTTCAAATTTTAGTCTCCAACTCAATTAGTTCTGAAAGTTGGCATTCTCGTTAAAGGAGAGAAGATAAACCTTTTGAAATTTTGAGTCATTCAATTCTCATACTGTCACCGCTGATGATTGTTAAAATGGCAGAAAGAAAGAAAGAAAAGAATAGATGAACACTGACAAAACCGAATTTCCTGCACTTCAACAAAAAAACACACCTGCAAGTCTACAATGACTTTTTAGCACTGACATAAAAATCACCATATACATTACTACTGAAGAAAAAATAAATTCCTGAGGAACTTGCTCAAATATGGAATTGCAAAAGCACTCTCTGGAATTATCTGCACACGCACAAATAGTCCAGAACTTACTTACAGAGATAAAATGGCAATAGCTCATAAAATTCATATCGCAGTAATCCTTTCAATAAAAAGGCGTATTAGCACATAAATATCTCTTGAAAATCCAAGTACTTATATCACACATTAGTAGGAGCTCGGATAAAATAATGTGTATAAGCACAAATCTTAGCTGAAAATAAATCATTTCAAGGGAAGTCATACCTTATGTATCAATCCGTCGTCTATAATTGAACTACTCAACTTCTTAAACAACTCATATAATGCCTCTATTTCATTCACAGTAACTGCAAAAATAAAATTATCCAAAATCTCATTTGTAATCAAGAGAAAACACTAATTCAATCTAAAAGGGTAAAATTATAATGAAATTACATCGAGATTCACTGGCGAGACGACTGAAATCATTATGCTCGGAAATCAATTTCTTCCCGCGGTACGATTTCCGGCACTCAAAACATCCGGACACCGCGAAAATCAATACTTCGCATATTGCTACAATTGGAATCAGCACTGCGCAGATCTTCTCCGCAAATCTTAAAGAACTCGTACTCTGATCCCGTATCCGACACGCAAGAAAAATATTCAATCAATTTAAAAATGCACACAAATTATTATATAGTAGTACATTCGTGCATGCATGTTAAAATTACCAGAGAATTGTTTCTTGAATCCATTAGCAATCAAGCAAAATAAATAAGAGAAATTTTTTCACATTTTCTCTCTCTCTCTCTCTCTCTCTCTCTCTCTCTCTCTCTCTAATTAATTATTGGTTGTTTGCGTTTGTGTGTGGAGGAAGGGGAAGTAATATAGAAGCGTCCATGGATGATGACTGGTGTCGTATGACTTGCATTATTAGTCGGTAACGATCATGCACGTTAGTACACGTGGACGGTTCGATGTCGACTTTACGTCACGACTTTCGACAAACATTAAACATAGATCCGAGTTTGTGAAACAATAATTCTAATAATTCTATTTGTACAAAATTTTGTACAATTTTCTTAACAAAAAAGTTAAGTGACGACCTTCCAATAATTTTATTAGTACAAAATTTTGTATAATTTTGTTTACAAAAAAGGTCAAGTGACGATAATGTGTCTCAAACAGATCTTTTAAAGAAAAATGACTATTTTTACGAAGATATCTATAGTTTCATTCTTGAATAATGGACGTTTCATGCCTCACAAAGAGATCTATAATTTCATTATATTGAGATATGTAAACTATTGATTGATCTTCAAGGATAGTTAAACGAGTAATTCATGAATATTTTTTAAAATTTGTACATCAATAACAAGAATCAAGAGATAATACATCCACAACAATGATAAGGGCCATCAGAAATCTTAGACTCAACTTGAATTAAACATTTTTAGTCAATACATGCCATTAATTGTTATTATTTGACTCGTGAGATGTTGAAATTGCATAAATTCTATTTCTTGTACTACATGATTGCTCTTGGAGACTAAGTCGTATTCATGGCTCAAGAGAGAATTGGAGTACGAGACTTGTAGAGGATGGATCAATACTCAAATAAGTCGTATTCATGGCCCAAGATATGAAACTCTTGATTGTGATGGAAGAGGGCGCATGATAGTACTCGATTCCATCCCCTAAGGATTGTGAGATGAGTGAGTTTTTTAAATCACATATTTCTCAATTTTTATCAAAATTTATTAAAAAAATTAATGAAAAAATTATCTCAAAATCTTCTTTATAAATTTCAAATTCATAACTTAAGTTGTAATTATTTTCTTTCAAAAATCAGGTATAGTCCCTACCTCCACCCCCATTCCACCACACCCTCGTTCTAACTCACCTTCACCTTTCATCTATCGTGAGTTATAGAGAGAGAAATTGCTGTTGCAATTGAGAGAGAACATAAATTTTAGAGAGAGAATGGCAATTGATTCCAACCCATAGTAAGGTCGCGGTGGTTCGACTACGTCGAGGTCACAATCACAAATCATACAAATCACTAAGTTACTTGTTTCATCAATTACGTATGTCCAATTTATTTGAGGTGGAGGTGATGGTGGTGTTTGTGGATTTGAGATGGTGGGTCGTGGATTTATGATGGTAACGACGATTTGGATGGTACTTACGGTCATGGAGGGGAGTGAGATTATGAATGATCGTGACCAATTAATTGAGTAATTTGTATAATTTGTGACATATTAAAATGTGTCTTTTGCAATATGTTATTTTGACCCCCAAATTTTGTTTTGTGGCACTATGTGATTTACGTGATCATAAATTGTATATTTATTGTGATCGTGACATGTTTAATTAAATATCGATTGTAAAATTATGTCATAAATTATGACAACATGCTTTGAAAGGTTTCATCATATTTCTTAAATTTGAAAGTGTATCTTGAAAATATGTATTTTTTCGAAATTTGATTTTTATAAAAACTAAATAGTGGTAATCACGTTCCAATCTCTTTATAACTTATTAATTGACTATCGATTTTTATAGATATTGTTCATAGTTGCTAGGCATTGATGCGAAGCTATATTCACATGTATTATTGTCGTCTAGTGAAAACATTCAATATTTGGGAGTAACGCTTTGTTGTCCTTGAGATACAGACTGCCTACCAAAAATCCAAAAAACTATACGTGGTCCATGTGATTTGGTCAATTTCTAAAATTCTCATTAGTCAGGTCTCCATGGACCACTTACAAATATCAGCGGATCCCAAAAATAGTGTGAAGTATTGATTATGAATGTACATTAATGTTCGATTTTTTATTAAAATTTTTATTTTCAATTTTTTACTCATTTTTAACCACACATTCTTTAATAAAATAATATTTTTCATCACATTAATTATTTTTCCTTCTTTTTCAACTACATATTTTCCATCAATCTACTATTCCAAAATACATTTTTCAAAATAAGATGACTCAAACACACCCTTAATTTATAAAATTGTTGTCCAAATATAGGCTAGATAAGTATATAACTATATTAGGTAATTAGCACATAATATTTCCACATTTCATTGTTATTGTAAAAAACGTCCATAACTTTTCATTTTTTTGACATTTTTACCTTTATTTCCACATATCATTGCCAAAAGGTCATTTTTACCTATTTTCTCAATTAAAATTAAGAAATGACGAATATATCACTCTTTAAATAAAATAAAAAGAAAAAGAAAAAGAAAAAAACTAATTGCAATCATAATCCCAATTTTTTTTTAAAAGTGCAAATAAGTCACAAATAAATTATTAAAAGGGTAATAGTACAAATATGCAAGGTTACCATTTTGCCATTACTAAAATTGGTCAAAATCAATTTGCTTGGTCAACTAACGGTCAAATTGATGGAAACCATCCATTTGGACCTCCGGCGCATATTTTTGAAAAGTTTGGGACCTCCGCTGGCACAAATCAAAGGTTAGGGTAAAGTTTGATTTATCCTTTTATTAACAAATTGAAGTTAAAAAAAGGATCCCTTGTTTTAATCATTTTTAATTGGTAATGATTATATGTTGTCGTGCTTAGGATAAAACAATGGAATGGCTCACGTGTACAAATCAATTATCGGATAAGACTGCACACATTATTAAAGAGTCGGGGCATAAAGCACGGCTCTTTCATTTTTTATTTCGATGGGTCCTATCTGTCAACCATTTTTCTGTACAAATTGTTTATTCCAAACCAAATTGTTCAAGTCTATACTATGTGAATCTTATTATAATTTTTAAAACTCAATTTTTCTTAAACTAAATTTTAACCACAAATTCTTCCATCGTGATAGGTACTAAAGACCCAATTACACACGACCTACTTACAACCTTCACGCAACTCTACAAGGTCCCGATCTGATTTTAATCCATCAATTTTAACTCATCTTCTGTGGCATCATTCCATCTAGAAGAATTGACACTTTGGTTTAGAAAATAAATTTGGAACGCTAAGGTAGCTTCGAATTCTTGTATGTAAACCACTTCATTAAGATAGGAGCCTGTTTAATAGATACAGGACGGTCTTTAACGTATACATTCATTATAATTTTTATGTGTTATTGTCTTTTCATTACACCATTTTTTCGTGGTGTACTTGGCACTATATATTGAGTGAGCGGGAATTTAGCAAATGAACTTGGAAATTGTCCTGATTGATCATGCTTTTCGTGAGCAAGTTGATGACCTCTCTTTTCAAACCAAGAATTTCACTTCAATCAATCCTTTCAGCACATTAACCTGAAAATTGTCCTGATTGATCATACTATTCGTGAGCACGCATTTCACTTCAATCAATATTTTTAGCAAATGAACTTGGAAATAGTCCTGATCG
>CAIGRN010058090.1:0-21992 GCA_903798345.1 Fraxinus anomala
AAAAATTAGTACATTTTAAATGAAGACTGAGACAAAATCGTTTTACATTTGAAGGTCAAAAACATGGTATTGGAATACGTAAACCAAATCTGACCATCTTAATTATTCTAATCATATCATGAACCTGTAGAACTATGAACAGCTGTATAATCATTCTATACTTCCAACCCTATAAATACGTTAAACTCTTGTCCTAATCCAAACAACGACACAAAGCATAAGATATTTGAATATAGAAAGCGATCAAGCAATTATGTGGTTGATTATGAAAGTTTTCGTCTTACATTTCATAGGATTTCTTCTTCTCGGTGGCGTGCTGCCTACGCATGCTCAGGAACGTCGCTATAAGTTCGTGGTGAGCATAATGCATGCTTGTATTATTTAGTGTTTTTGACAGCACAAATTTAAGATTTCTTGAAGTTAATAATCTTCGTTTTTGCAGTTGAGAGATGCTCCATACACAAGGCTTTGCACCAACAAGACCG
The DNA here is from genome assembly GCA_903798345.1 of Fraxinus anomala. Taxonomy (NCBI): domain Eukaryota; kingdom Viridiplantae; phylum Streptophyta; class Magnoliopsida; order Lamiales; family Oleaceae; genus Fraxinus; species Fraxinus anomala. Next base: position 486 of record CAIGRN010058090.1, read on the forward strand.
TCTTGACAATAAATGGACAATTTCCGGGGCCAACTATATACGCTACTAAAGGAGAAACGGTCATTGTTGATGTTTACAACCGAGCAAACGAAAACATCACCATTCACTGGTATAAACACCTTTGTATACTTAGTTTATGTGTGTGATCAACCAATTATACAGACTGGAATTTATTAAGCCTTGTACAAACATTTTGCAGGCATGGAGTGAAAATGCCAAGATATCCATGGTCTGATGGTCCCGAGTATGTCACTCAATGCCCCATTCGACCTGGAACAAAGTTTAGCCAAAAGATTGTGCTCTCAGATGAGGAAGGAACATTGTGGTGGCACGCTCATAGTGAATGGTCACGTGCTACCGTGCATGGTGCAATCATTATTTATCCCAAGAAGAAAAATGACTATCCTTTCCCCAAGCCTCATGCTGAAGTTCCCATCATACTAGGTACATATTTATACACGTTTTTCAAATTTTTTCTATTTTGGAAAATATTAATGGAAAAAAAATTAATAAGGAGACATTGCTTAAATTTCTGCAATCCAGGAGAGTGGTGGAACAGTGATGTGGAAGAGGTTATGAATGAATTCATTGCAAGCGGAGGGGATCCAAATGTTTCCGATGCTTTCCTCATAAACGGTCAACCCGGGTATCTATATCAATGCTCCAGATCAGGTTCGTAGCTGAATTTACGTTGTCACGAATCAATTAGATAATTTCGTAAAATAAAATAAAATGTGGTGATACATTCTAGCTAATCTGTAACACAAAATTTTCAGATACATTCAAGTTGACTGTGGATTATGGCAAGACTTATCTCCTCCGAATGGTTAATGCAGTAATGAACAACATTATGTTCTTTTCCATTGCTAACCACACTATTACTGTAGTTGGATCAGATGGCAGCTACACGAAACCGTTAAAGAGCGATCTTATTGCCATTTCCCCTGGGCAAACCATTGATTTCTTGTTGGAAGCTAACCAAAAACCTAGCCACTATTATATGGCTTCCAGGGTTTATGCTAGTGCTGGGAATTTCGATAACACAACTACAACAGCTATTATCGAGTATAGGGGAAATTATACTCCACCAGCATCTCCATTGCTTCCAAATCTTCCCAATTTCAACGATACAAATGCTTCGGCTAATTTCACCGGGCAACTCAGAAGTTTAGCAAATGAAAAACATCCTGTTGATGTTCCTTTAAATGTGACCAATAAATTGTTCTTTACCCTTTCCATCAATTTAAGCCCTTGCCCCAATAATTCATGTGAGGGTCCTTTTAATGAACGCTTTTCAGCAAGTGTAAATAACATAACCTTTCAGCTGCCTAGAGTCGCCATTCTTCAAGCTTATTACAGGGGCATCAGAGGAGTTTATGGAGATGACTTTCCCAATGATCCACCATTGACTTACAATTATACTGCAGATGTCATCCCTAGGGACCTGTGGAGGCCTGAAAATGGGACAGATGTAGTAGTTCTTGATTACGATTCCACAGTAGAGCTTGTGTTCCAAGGAACGAACACAGTAGCAGGAATAGATCATCCTATGCACTTACATGGATATAGCTTTTATGTGGTTGGGTGGGGATTTGGAAACTTCGACAAAGACAAAGACCCTTTGAACTATAATCTTGTCGACCCTCCTCTAATGGAAACAATTGCAGTTCCAAGAAGAGGGTGGACAGCAATCAGATTCAAGGCGAATAATCCAGGTACATGACATATTATTCCACTTATTATTGTTCTTCATCAAGGTTGTAATGAAAATTTAAGGATGTAAATTTAATTATTGCAGGAGTTTGGATGATGCATTGTCATTTTGAGCGTCATGTAAGTTGGGGAATGGGAATGGCTTTCATTGTCAAAAATGGCAAGAGTCGAGATGCTAAAATATTGCCTCCTCCTCCCGACATGCCAAGGTGTTGAGGCTCGATCGATCGATCCATCAAATGTATCTTATTAGCATGTACGTATAGAATGATGAAGATGTACGGAATTATCTGAAATTTCATTTATTATTTGTTTGGAAATTGTATACACCTAATTTTTTTGTTTTGTTGTAATTTTTGTTTGGGGTGTGATCACAAAATAATTTATCAAGTTATGTTTGCCAAGAAAAAAAATGGTTTTTGATCTTCCGTTCTTTGGGATTAAAACTATATGCCATGGGAGGAGCACCCATAAAAAAGTATAGGATATATCATATGAATAATTCCACTTTACCAAATGAATTTGACATCCTGGATGACGATGAGATGTGGCAACAAGTGATTGGTGCAAAAACTATCTTTAAAAAAAAAAACTGACCAATGTCTGTCAAGGAATGTGGCAAATTTGTATCAAGGTTGTATATCAAATTTTTATACTTCCATTTCCAATATTAAACTGAAATTTTTAATAATTTATACGAAAATGAATGTACAAGTCTTTTAATCAATAAACAGAATTTACATTGTTAATTTCCTTAACTCGTGACGCTTTTAATTAACCATTAATACATGGAAACTGGCTAACAGACACGTTGTGTTTTTTGAACCCATTCGATGACAACACAGTCAATGTATTTAATAATAGACCGGCCACATTATTAATTGGACGGCATATTTTAGTTCCATTTGATAGTTTAAATTAAAGTCAACAATTAATTTTAATCACATATGTCATCAATTTTTATTAAAATTTACTAAAAAATTGATTTTAATCCCACCAAACAAGGGCTTAATTAAAACTACTTGAGACTTATTCAAAAGCAAGGACAAAAGCGCATTTATTTAACCATATATTAAAAAAAATTAATGCGTCCGAGATCGAATAAATATATTTATTTAATTTTTATAAGTTGATATTCATTTTTCTAAAAGGCTTGAGGCGCACAATTTTTATAGATAAAAGGCAGCAGAATTTAATTGAGAATACCTTTTGTTTATGCTATCGTACCATTTCAAACACTTAATGCAAAAGTTTAAATGATTGACAAGGCATTGTCTTTAATTAATTTAAGATAAGTAATCAATTAAGAGATTAGTACAGCGGGGAAGTGTTGACGAAGACCAAATCAAAACTAGCCATTAGAAATAATCACAAACATTTCCCCTTTTTTACATCACTGATCTCTTGTACAAGAGATCATTTAATGCCGGCGGAATGAGAATAAGAATTGATTTTATTCTCTATACATATAAAATTTGGAGGAAAGTATGTGCATTAACATTACGATCTTTATATAATTTTAATTAATATTTAAGTATCTATATAGTTACTTAAATATCCATCATCAAGTAGAGTCCTATCATAGATACTATGTCACAATCATGTTTCTTTTACAAATAGGTTTTTAGAAAACATTATTATGTGCCCGTTTGACACAAATAGCTTTTGAAATTGTTTGTATATTTTTTTCGTGCGAATTCTTCCGATTAGAATATCTTTTAAAGGAAGTTAACCCTATGAAACTAGCACTACATGAATTAATATGCCGTCGTGGAAAGCTAGTTTCCTAACATTGACAAGAGACGGCCTTATTTCCATTATTATTATTATTATTATTTGGAACAGTAAGAAACATATATCAATTCTTCCTATATCTCAATCTCTTGATTTGTGTACTATAAAGATTTTCTATGCTCCCACTCTATGTTGTATAATTGACCTTTTCTAATTTTTTTCCCCTCTTGAAAACGGTCATCTTTTACACATTTGTTGTATATACTATTTATGGCTACTCATCATTTCATATAGCTTTAATACAAAGCTCAAACCATTTCAAAAATCAAGAGTTTCAATTTTATTATAATCTCATTACAATCTAAAGTCAAATATTAACCATATATTCACAACTACGGCCCAATTATTAATATTTACACATTTCATAAGACTCATTACTAGTCTTCGCTATAATACCAAACAACGGCAAGAGAAAGAGAGAGAGCTTTTGCCGAGACAATATAAAAAGGTAATTTCTTAGCAAACTTTATTATATCAATTATTTTGCAATGACTAAAATTCCAGACAATAATAATTGAAAAAAAATAAAAAAATCAAGCTACATACAATTTCCAAACAAATAATGAACGAAATCTGCAAAGAATGTCCTACATCTTCAACATGTGGTACATGATCATAGGCTACATTTGGTTGATAGGTTGAACACCTAACACCTTGGCATGTCTCGTGGAGGAGGCAGCATTTTGGCATCTGGAGCCTTGCCATTTCTAACAATGAATGCCATTCCCATTCCCCAACTTACATGACGCTCGAAATGGCAATGCATAAACCAAACTCCTGCGACGTATAAATTTAACTCTTTTAGTTCCTTGAAATGCATGGTGATGAAAAATAATGATAATAACTTGAATAGAAATCTTATGTACCTGGATTATTCGCCTTAAATCTAATTGCCGTCCAGCCATTTCTTGGTACTGCAATCGTTTCCATTAGAGGAGGGTCGACAAGATTATAGTTCGAAGGGTCTTTGTCCTTGTCGAAGTTTCCATATCCCCATCCAACTACATAAAAGCTATATCCATGTAAGTGCATGGGATGATCTATCCCTGAAACTGTGTTTGTTCCCTGGAAAACAAGCTCAACCGTGGAATCGTAGTCAAGAACCACTACATGAGTCCCATTTTGGGGCAGCCACAGGTCTTGAGGGACGGAATCTTGAGTATAATTGAATGGAAATGGTGGTTTGTTCGGAAAGTCATCTCCGTAAACTCCTCTGATTCCCCTATAATAAGCTTGAAGAATGTCGACTCTGGGTAGCTGGAAGGTTATATTATTCACACTTGCAGCAAAACGCTGATTGAAACGTCCTTTACATGAATTATTGGCACATGGGAGTAAATTGATGGATAGGGTGAAGAATAATTTCTTGGTCACTTTTAAAGGAACCTCAACAGGATACTTCTTATTTGCTAAACTTCTGAGTTTACCGGTGAAACTAGCCGAAGCATTTGTATCAGTGAAATTTGGAAGATTTGGAAGCATTGGTGATGCCGGTGGAGTATAATTTCCCCTGTATTCAATAATAGCTGTTGTAGTTGTATTGTCGTAAGTTCCTGCCCTAGCATAAACCCTCGAAGCCATGTAGTAGCGGCCAGGATTTTGGTTAGCTTCCAATAAGAAATCAATAGTTTGTCCAGGTGAAATGGCAATATAATCACTCTTTAAAGGCTTAGTATATCTTCCATCTGATCCAACTATAGTGATACTATGGTTAGCAATGGAAAAGAACATAATATTGTTCATGACTGCATTGACCATTCGGAGCAAATAAGTCTTGCCATAATCCACAGTCAGCTTGAATGTATCTGCAAATATATGACACATAAGATAATTTTCATGATTAGTTGATGTCATTGGCTAGAACGTATTACCAAGAATTTGTGACAATTCTAACTAATTGATTCATCATTCATCCACAAACCTGATTTGGAGCACCGATATAGATCCCCAGGTTGGCCATTGATAAGGAAAGCATCTGAAATATTTGGGTCCCCTCCGCTTGCCATGAATTCATTAAGAACCTCTCTCACATCACTGTTCCACCATTCACCTGAATTACAACAGCTTCAAACTTGAGTTACTTGTCATCTCATTTTTATTTTCCATTATATTAATTCTTTCATATAGATTAGAAAATTGAAAAGAAAAGGAATTAACAGGTTTTGGCATCCCACATAGATACAGACCTAGTATGATGGGCACTTCTGCATGAGGCTTGGAAAATGGATAGTCATTTTTCTTCTTGGGATAAATAATGAGGGCCCCATGCACCGTGGCACGTGACCATTCACTATGTGCATGCCACCATAAAGTTCCTTCCTCGTCCGAAAGCACAATCTTTTGGCTAAACTTTGTTCCTGGTCGAATGGGGCATTGAGTGACGAACTCGGGACCATCAGACCATGGATATCTTGGCATTTTCACTCCATGCCTGCAAAATGTTTGTACAAGGCTTAATAAATTCCAGTCTGTATAATTGGTTGATCACACACATACACCAAGTATACAAAGATGTTTATACCAGTGAATGGTGATGTTTTCGTTTGCTCGGTTGTAAACATCAACAATGACCGTTTCTCCTTTAGTAGCGTATATAGTTGGCCCCGGAAATTGTCCATTTATTGTCAAGATGGTCTTGTTGGTGCAAAGCCTTGTGTATGGAGCATCTCTCAACTGCAAAAACGAAGATTATTAACTTCAAGAAATCTTAAATTTGTGCTGTCAAAAACACTAAATAATACAAGCATGCATTATGCTCACCACGAACTTATAGCGACGTTCCTGAGCATGCGTAGGCAGCACGCCACCGAGAAGAAGAAATCCTATGAAATGTAAGACGAAAACTTTCATAATCAACCACATTATTGCTTGCTTGATTGCTTTCTATATTCTAGTATCTTTTGCTTTGTGTTGTTGTTTGGATTAGCACAAGAGTTTCATGTATTTATAGGGTTGGGAAAGATGATGGAGCTGCTAATTAATTTACGCAAGTTCATGAGGCGACTAGAAGTTGGTCATATTTTGCTTTCATATTCCGTGTATTTGACATTTCAAACAAAAACAATTTTTTCTCTATATGAAATCTTCTCTTGTAATGTTTATTTCCTTTTGTTGAGTTAGGTAGTATTATCTTAATTACACGTCTCTAAAATATAAAATAATCAATATTTGAGTATTTCTCTATTTTCCTTAACAATATAGGTCGATCTTTGAAGATGAAACTTCGAGGCTTAATTCAAAAGCCTCAAATGAAAATTCGTTTTGTTTATAACTCACAAACCAACATTTGAATTTCTAGATTGTTATATTTTTCAACCCACAATCTTGCGAGGACGTGTTAAGGTAATATCTCTCGAGGTTTAGATACGAAAATTATTATTGGTGTACAAGGGCTTAGATTAGTTGTGATCATCTTTTAAAGCTCACAGTTTGGGAATATCGTTTATGGATTTGAAATTCTCATTTGCAAAATCAAAAGTTACTGCTATGATATTAAGACCAAGGCAAAATACTAGGGCGGACAAATTCAGCTCATGATTAGGTCAACCTTTATCTCATTCGATAATGACAGTGTCTAATCTGTTAGAGAATTTACTATAAATTGTGTGAATTCAGATTTAACGAACCCGTATTTTCATGGACGGTTTTATAAATTAACTATGAGTCAAAGTATTTAAAAGTTTAAATTATTAAAGAAATAATATTTATTTAAATTTAATATTTTCTCACACAAATTCATTCTCTAACATAGGCATTTCATATAAAAATTTTATAAATAAATAATGAAGAAACTAAAGTTGAGGACCTTAATTTTGCTTTATATATAAATGTTAAACCATGTCACTTAAATAATTTAATTTGTTAGAGAAAGAATTTTTTATTTATTAACTTCAACCTTCAACGCATTAAACCCAAGAAAATGTATTCAATTTCAGTATCATAAAGGTCAAAAATATAAAAGTCGTACGATAAATCGGGAAATCAAGCTGCCATTTGAATGGCTTCCATCATATTCAATAAGTCAAATAGTCTGTAAAGTTAAAGCGTCGCGTTACAATGCTCTAATTATTGTTTGAAATTTGTTTGGATGGCTCCAGCATCGATCCTTAATGATGCATGCGGGAAGCATAGAAAAAAAAAAAAATCTAAAGAGCACGCGATTGAAATCTCGTTATTTCAATTGAATATCACAACATTATCACCTTTTATTATCTCTTAATTCCAGAAAACCAAAAAATTTCGACGACAAATATCGAGAATTCGAACTCGTTTATTTGAAATATCAAATACCAAGAACTAAGTTATTACGAGTGTCTAAATAGTAAAGACTAAAGTATCCCTACAATAACAAATGACAACAACTAAAATAAAATTAAATGCAATAGATCACTTTAGTCCATCTTCATTACTTAGCCTTTGTTTGGTGTAAATAAAAAGTTGGTAATTGTTTGATGCAAATTAAAAGTTGGTAAAAAAATTCAAGTTAATATTGTCAACAATTAATTTTAGCTACATATTCATTGGATCCACAACTTGTTAACTACATATTTCATCAACTTTTATTAAAATCTACTAAAATTTTGATTTTAATATATACAAAACAGGAGCTTAACAGTATTCTCCTTATTGGCTGAATTATAACATATAAGGACTTTGACTACTCTTTTTTAATAAGATTGACCTTTAAATCTTAATATGATATCTGAGTTATATATTTTAATTCAAATGAGCAATTCATCCGACTAATATTCAAAGATAAAAAAAATATTAATCAACATGACGGCTTGTACTACTCCTTTTAATAAAATTGACATTTTAAAATATTAATCAACATGAAGGCTAGCCATGGGATAACTGCATCGGGCATGGGAATTCCTTGGTGCTGCACAAGCGATCCATGTTAAGTATATATATTGAGGTTCTATTTTAAAAGTTCAATCTTACTTAGAGGAATATCCAAAAAGTTTATATGTTGATTACAGTAGCTCATTTATTTAATTGATTTAATTGCTGGAATGAGTTTTTTTGGACTTTGGTACTAAATTGATTATTACACTTTCATCTTAAAATGAGGAGTAACTAGATTTTATTCTTAATAGATGAAAATTAATTACAATGGTATGTATTAGTTGTCTTAAAACCAATTTCGCCAACTCTAAATAATAGATTTTAATGGTTAAATAGTGTTTCGTGTTTTGTCCTCTATAACACGACAGCCAGCAAAATGCAGATAAAAGTATACTCACAATATCTGATAATAACAAACTTCTTGATGCATTGTCAAAAAAATGATTGCAAGAAAATTAACAAAGAAGAAATATGAAGACGAAAGAGTAATGAAGGCTTTACAGTTTACGTACAGTTGTGTTTGACACCCATTTTGGAGAGAATTTGATTTGAAATAGTGATTGATGTGTGGTTAAAAAGTAAGGAGAATTTTTAGATTTATGTATAATATTATTTTATTGATAGAATGTGTGATTGAAATGAGGAAAGTGAAAAAAAAATTAGAAAGAGAATGAGAAAAAAATGAATGTCAAGGGTGTAGTATTTTCAGAATGCCAAATTCTTATTAAAATGAACATATCAGGATTTAGAAATCCAAAAAGTCCTAATTTTAGATCTTAACATTTATTCGTAGACTTGAAAAAAGTCCACATATTAAATTCTCCTAAATAAATTTCTCGAATTTGAGCTACATAAATTTATTTTTCTAATGGTACTAATTAAACTAATAATTCATCCTTTCAAATCTTATACAATTCCAAACAAATTACAAGTGAATTATTTATATGATATTTTACATCTTCGACATATAGTTCAAGCTCTTTGGCTACACTTGATGTATAAATTTCGTCGATTGAATATGAAACTTGCAATGTGCCTTAGCATCAACATGGGGGCATATCTGGAGGCGGAGGCAACATTCTAGCATCTTTTCCCTTGCCATTTTTGGTAATGAATGTCATATCCATTCCCCAACTTAAATGGCGATCTAGATGGCAATGCATCAACCAGACTCCTACATATTGAATAAGGGTTTTACGATAACCTCTCGAAAATGATGATGAAACGATAGGAAAAATATTTTTATCGGGTATAACAATGAATTTGAGGAGACAATGTCACTTACCAGGATTACTTGCTTTGAATCTGACAGCTGTCCAACCATTTATAGGAACTGCGATTGTGTTCATTAGTGGAGGGTCGACAAGATTATAATTCGATGGATCGTTGTCTTTGTCAAAGTTTCCAAATCCCCATCCAACTACATAAAAGCTCTGTCCATGTAAGTGCATAGGATGATCTATTCCTGCAACTGTGTTTGTTCCCTGGAAAACAATCTCCACCGTAGAATTATATTTAAGAACTCTTACTTTTGTGCCATTTTGAGGCCTCCATAGGGGTCTAGGGATAACATCTGCAGTATAATTGAAAGCAAATGGTGGATAACTAGGAAAGTTGTCACTATAGACATTTCTGATGCGCCGGTAGTAAGCCTCAAGGATGTCAATTGTAGGCTGAACGAAGGTTATGTTATTCACACTTGCTCGAAAGCTCTCGTTAAAAGGTCCTTGACATGAATTATTTGGACATGGGGTTAAATTGATGGAAAGTGTAAAGAGATATATATTTGTCACATTTTTAGGAATGTCGACCGGATAATCTTTACTTCCTAAACTTCTGAGTCTCCCAGTGAAATTAGTTGAAGCAATTGTATCATTGAAAGTGGGAAGACTTGGCAGCAATGGAGATGATGGAGGGGTATAATTCCCTCTATACTCGATAATAGCTGTCGTGGTTGTGTTGTCATAGCTTGCAGCACTAGCATAAACGTGGGCAGCCATGTAGTAGTGACTAGGTTTTTGGTTAGCTTTCAACAAGAAATCAATTGTTTGTCCCGGAGAGATGGCAATGTAATCACTTCTAATTGGCTTCGTGTAGCTAGCATCTGATCCAACAATGGTTACACTGTGGTTTGCGATAGAAAAGAACATAATGTTGTTCATGACGGCATTAACCATTCGAATCAAGTAAGTTTTTCCATATTCCACTGTCAGCTTAAATGTATCTGCATGGAGAAAACGATTACAGTTCAAAGTTTAATATTTTTTTTCATTAGAAAACAGCTTTGCATCTGACTTCTTGATTGATTTCACTCACCCGTCCAATTCCAAGCAACCCAACCAATGGAGGAAATAAGAAAGGAAAAAAACAGCGGAGTGAATCTTTTTTAAAAAAAAAAATAGTGTGTGTAGGAAAACCGTTTTGAAACTTCATGGGCATAATAATGTTATATAATATTAGTGGTTCTAAAACACTAATTTAAATAGAAAAATATAATAAGTTTAATTAAATGAGTCCAATATTCTTAAATATAATTGAACATATTGTATTCTTCCACTTAACTTACTCGTAAACTTTTATAACACCGAATATATTGCAATGGTTACCCGTCATGAATAACCTTTTTTACTCTTGTGGACCTAAAATTTGCAGCCATGTGCATGTCTGTATAATTATTATATATTTAAATATACAGAAACCTTTCTTTCTGTAGAAGATGTTTGTTCAAGAAATCGTCTTACCACGATTGGATTTATCCAAAAAATATGAAAACTATTTCTTCAAGAAACATAGTAAAATGATAAGAATTCTTGGGATATGTATGGGTAAGGTTGAAAAGTTTGCTTAATAGTCAATATATTAGTTTTATAATAATAAAAAAATTATTTTTGAAAATTGAAAATAAATAAGCTACTTATTTTGATAATAAAGTAAGAATTACATTAGGTTAGAAAGTTCGAAAAAATGTTAGTTATTCAAAAATGTTAAAAAACTTTTTTATATATATAATAAAAATTTAGCAACTTCTACTTTCGTTTAAGCTTAAAGTCGAACATGCCTATCAGACTATATGCTTGTGCTTAACCACACTTACTTTTAAGTTACTTAAATCATCAATTATTATTTTCAGAGTTAATACTATTAAGGCTTACTTTTCAAACCTCAGATAGTGTTTGACTGACTTTATTTTTCATAAAAAATATTTTTCTCCCAAATTCTTAATTTTAAAGTGTTTGATTGACAATTTTTTTCATGGAAGATATTTTTCAACTTTTGGTCATGTAACTATATTTTCCTCAAAAATACGAAAAATATTTTCTTTAGGAATATATTTTTTTATTTTTCAGATAATTCACTCTCTCCTTCTCTTTCTCTCATGTATCTTCTCTCTCTTATCTACCTACCAATAAAAAATGAACAAGTATAATATTTTTTACGTTGAAAACTAAATCAATTAAACATATTTAAATAATAATTTCCATACAAATAAGTTCTAAGCTACTGAATTGTCTAGAATTTATTTTCTTTTCATACAAATTTTATTCTCGCAATCAAACGCACCCTTAGTTGAAACCACTTAAGAAACCAACCTGATCTTGAGCACGGATAGAGATCACCAGGTTGACCATTTATGAGGAAAGCATCAGAAACATTTGGCTCCCCTCCATTATCAAGAAACTCAGTCAGGACTGCCTGTATATCACTATTCCACCATTCCCCTGTACACCATCAGCTCCAAACATTCAATTTCTTTGTCAATTATTTTATTTTATTTCTTTTATTTTTGGCTAATCCTGTACTATTAATCTATCTCGTGTTTGCACTCTCTGCCTATACTTTTTCATATAATTGCATGATTCTAACTTGGTAAGGTAATGAAATTTTTGCAATGGATGATATCTACATAAATTATGAAGATATGCTTGGAGGATACCCGAGTTGTGATAATTATTACGCGATGCATTGTATTGGGCAATNTACCTAATATGATGGGCACTTCTGCATCAGGCTTAGGAAAAGGATAATTATTTTTCTTCTTGGGATAAATAACAATTGCGCCGTGCACAGTGGCGCGTGCCCAATCGTTGTGGGCGTGCCACCACAAAGTTCCTATCTCTTCCGAAAGCAAAATCTTTTGGCTAAACTTTGACCCAGGTTGTATGGGACATTGGGTAATATACACAGGACCATCCGACCATGGATATCTAGGTTGCCTGACTCCATGCCTACAAAATTGATTTTAGTGAATAAGCAAAAATCTTGTTTACAATGCTGATAAGTTTTATCCAATACTGCGTACTAAATGTCTACGAATTGAAGCACGAGTGAGCTCATGAAATCCGTACCAGTGAATGGTTACGTTTTCTCTTGCTCGGTTGTACACATCAACAACTATTGTATCTCCTTCAGTGGCATATATAGTTGGCCCTGGAAATTGTCCATTTACTACTAAAATGCTCTTGTTAGTGCAAAGCCTTGTGTATGGAGTATCTGTCAACTGCAAAACCAAAGGAGTTCAGAGCTTATGATGACTAATGATTGCTAGAATTTCTCTTTTTCAAGAAAATTGGAGCGAAGCTCCGTTCTATCATCTCTACTTGAAGTTGACGATACAGTTTGATACATATCAGTGATATATAAGTAAATTGGTATGGCTAAGAGGACTTTATTCTCTAGCTTGAGCACAACACGATTTATGCCAGGGTGCAGTCAGCATTTCTTCTTGCGCTTGTTGATGCAAACAAAGGAGAGAATAGCTTTTGAGTAAGGAGATTTCAGAAGAGGTGGAGTCCAAGTATCAAGAAAAAAGAAATTAATTACTTAAAAATATATTTGGCAAAAAACAAAAATCATTATTCAAAGTGATAATGGTCCTAATAATACCAACGATGGACAAGATCTTGATACCTAAAATGTAACACCTTACTACTCACAGTTCACACTTTAGTACGTGAGAAAAGAAGAATCCCACATGATATGTCTGAAAAATATAAATATCAATGCACATGAACTTATAACTTATTTCATAATCTTCATGGCAAAAATTAAGATTACCACAAACTTATGGCGACGGATGAGAGCAGCATGAATAGGCAGCACCCCTCCTAAAAGAAGAAAGCCTATTAAATGTAAAAGAGAAACCTTCATATTTCACTCACTCTAAAATATATATATATGATGATGTGAACCCTCCAAAGTTTTTATCTGTTTTTTGGCTATGCATAGATATATGCATGCAATATATATACAGAGAGATGTATATATGTATACATGGGTGCAGCTGGAGGTGAAGAAAAATGAGAGCTGGTTTTGACCACGCTAAACATGAAAACGATGAGTTATTTAAGCACGTCTCTCACCAATAAATTACAAATTTGCGTACCAAACGAAGAATTCCAGCATTTTTATGTTCGTTGATCTTTCGATTTCGAATTTCATTTTCAAAGGCTTTGAATTCTGACAATTGGGTGAGGAATATTTGGCTCTTGATGTTCTTGCTTAAATTTTTGTGTTCGAAAGAGATGGATATGAAAATATAGCTATTACTGTTAATGCTTTCTGGACAATAATCTTTTAGTAAACAGATTACATAATAATAGATGACAATTAATTCTAATAGTGTATGTTTGGTAATACTTTTTCTACATTATAAGCATGCATTATACCTTATGGGAGAATGTGTGGATAAAAGATACGATTCTACATAGTGAATAAAAATAAAATTTGATCAAGTGATAAGCTCCAAAATGTTTTACCAAACATACCAAAAATGCTTGACAAACGTTCCAATAAATTTTTTGTTTTTTTTTAAGGCAAAATAAAACTACAATGTGGAATTTCTAATGAAAAACTCCGCAAGTGGTACCTATCAAGTAATTCATTACTCAATTACGCAAAAAAATAAAAATAAAGATAGAAAAAATAATAATGTCAGTGTTGGCACGTTTCTTCATACATAGCAACAAACAACTAATGTGGACCGTAAGTAAAATAGAAAATGTTAGATTAAGCCCCTGTTTGAGCCACATTACATTCTCATTCTTCTACTTATTTTCAACAACACAATTTTCGATAAAATAATATTTTTTATTATATCAATAAATTTTCCTTCATTTTCAACCACACATTCTCCATCAATCTACTATTCCAAAATATATTCTTCCAAAATAATGTGGCTCAAACACACCCTAAGCAGGGGCTTATTATTTTGATGGCCATCAAACCGGGCTTATTTTTTTATGTTAGATTAAGCTTAAAATAAAGTAGGATGTTACTCAAGATTTTTTCACAAATATATATAATTTAGAAGTTACTTAAAAACGAAACTAAGTTCTCATTTGAAAGTTTCTTCTATTTTAAACAATTAATAGCATAGTTATTAAAATCAAATTGGACCGATCTATTCTAGATCGGGAACTGACGGAACGGACAATAATCTTGTCTGAATTTTATTATTGGTCCATTAGCATACGAACCGGTCATGAATAGCTCAAACCGATCCATAACCGTCCGAATTGAAGGGGTTCGAAGCAAACCAAATTTTATATAACATTTGCAGTGGGAAAGATTTGAAATTGTGCTCCCCATATGAATTATGAAAAGCTTGATCATCATGACAATTGCAGAATCTTAACAATTAACGTAACAAAAATATATATATTCAATTTTAGCAAAGTAATAGATATATCGTCTCTTTGTTGTAAAAAATATTTTTTAAACTAAAATCCGACTTTACAATAACCCGATGGTTGAATTCCATTGACCTGATGGTTTATTCGGGTAATGTATGATAACTATGATTAATAGTGTTGACTTGCCCTAGTATGTTCAACATTAAGCCCTCGTTTGGCCCCCATTAAACTATAATTCACTTTTCTTATCATTTACACATTTAAAAAAAAAATATTACACGTAAGCCCTAAATCTTTTCCTTCTTTTTTAATTACACATTTTTTCAAAATTACTATTCATTTCATTATAACATGGAACAATGGGGGCCAAACGGGCGCTTAAAATTTATAAAACTAGACTAGATTAGAGAATAAGAAAACACAGTTTTTCTAGTTTAGGAAAAAATGTTTTGAAGTAATATAGTAGGAAGGTTATATTTCCACATGTTAAGTTAAAACAATTTGAAAAATGTAATAGGACAGGCAGCACAGTCAAACAGAAGGAAAAGATTTCAGTGCTGGACTTTTGTCCCTGGATTAGGTGTCCAATCAATGAGTTTGCGTGATAATATGAGAGAGAGAATGTCAAGTGGAGCTATGGAATAAAATTCTCTATTATTACAATAATTGCACGGTCAACTTTATATGTTCTATCTTTCAAACTCTTTGTCTATTGCTACAAGTCTTGATACGTTTTACCACTAGTTGTGCTTAGAGCCTTTTACAAGTTTTAATGTCTCTTGTGCTAGAAGTAAAAACCTAGTATAAAATAATTGAAGTAAAAATTAAAAGTTTGACTATGAAATAAAGAACATTTAACTTGAGATAGAGAGTAATACTAATATATATTAATATAGTGTAATAGTTTGAATTTTCGAAGGTTTTACTATAAATTGGTTAGTAATATAGTCCGTGAAAAAAGAGAAAAGGAAAATGATAATTGTCCATATACAAATGATATTTTGAAAGTCGACCCAGACATCGATCCAAAAAAGTTCAAGGATCGATGATCCAAAAGTTCAACTGGAGTCGAACCAAATGTAATAACTAAATATACAAATAATAAAATACAATAACAACAATATTTTTTAAATTTTCGTACTACCAATTCAATGTAAATACAAATCCATTTTGGCTAATTAAAACTGAAATCGTTTGAGCTTATAGAAAATGATGTATAACATTATTATGTTAATAATGAAATGAATTTTAAGTTAAATTTAAAAATTGAATAAATAAATCGATTGAGGTGAAAATTTCTATTTACTTTTTGTGAGCTTAAAATTGAAATTAAACATGAAAACATGGAAATTAGGTAATATGGGCAAATGAATATGAGTAATCTTAGCATGCACACATGAATATAAGTAATCTTAGCATGAAAAAGAATCTCACATCAGAAGTTTAACAAACGTTTTGAAGAGATTACATCAATAAAGCAGCTGGCAACCCAAGTTACGCTATGGGACTTTCACTTTAATGCATATCCCAATAATGAAGTTAAAGATTTTAAATTAAAAGACTTTAAAAAAATTGGAAACTCATAACCGGTTCATGGGTTAGTGTTAATTGGCCAGTTTAGCGGTTTTTTAAGCGGTTTTGCAATATCCGGTTATTAGCATATAATCGACTCGATTTTAGGCTCAGTTCCCTGATTTTACCGGTTGGACTGGGCCAATTTTAATAACATTGCTTTAAACATAAGATATTCTATATTTTCAAAACTCGTCCCTGAAAATTATGTTTTAAAAGATTCCTCAAATTAACATTTTAAAATAGAAAGTGGGTTTGGAGAGCCAAACACAATCTATAATTAACATTTCAAAGTATTTAAATTTTCAATAGAGGAAAATACTATAATAATTTGAAGGGAAGCTGGAAAAAGTAAAAGATATGGAAAAATAATAATAAATTTTTGGTAGTAAAATTAAATGTTAAAAATAAAGAGTTTGTTGGAGTATTTAAAAATTTTTATTTTCTAAATTTATAAATCTCTCTAAATTGTAAAATATACTCTTTAAAAATATGAAGTCTCTTGAAGATGCTCTAAACTCCCCTGAATTTGGCCTAATTAAACAATGAATCTCATAATCGATTTAATTTATTAAAATAAGTCATATTTTTTTGTTCATTGTTTGACATATTTTTATATATATTCACGTAAGAAAATAAATAAAATGAGATATGTAGCGTGAAAGTTGGACAACGAGTTAATAATATAAATTTAATCTACATTAGTGGTGACTACGATTGCATTAAATATATAAACATTAAACGTGTAATCATAGTTTTGTGATCTTTATTTTCCACACAAAATATTTAATAGCATAGAAAAAATTGATAATAATTGGTTAACCAAAAAATAGTAGCATGATTATTTTTAGTTTGGTCAATGTTAAGACAAAAAATTAAACCCTAAATTTAAAATTATATCAAAAAATGTAATTGAATTCCCAGTCCTAGTTTATAATTCGCATAAGTTGTATTAACCTTGGAACTGCGCTAATCGTATCTAAAGGTCGTTAAAATCCCTAGTACAAGTCACACAAGTGTAGATTTGATTTAGAAAGATATTTACACTCTTACTCTCAATTGATCGAACATTGATAACACTGATGAAACATTTAAATCAAGAATCGTTTAAAATGTTTTTTAATTACTAAAAATTGAAAAGTTGGAATCAAAATGTCAAGAAAACTTACAAAGAAATTTGGAAAATGTAGAATA
This sequence comes from Fraxinus anomala, assembly GCA_903798345.1. Classification (NCBI taxonomy): domain Eukaryota; kingdom Viridiplantae; phylum Streptophyta; class Magnoliopsida; order Lamiales; family Oleaceae; genus Fraxinus; species Fraxinus anomala. The sequence continues at coordinate 18,239 of CAIGRN010058090.1, forward strand.
GAGATTGTATAATTAAAAATAAATTGTGTTGTGAGGGAGAACACACGTAATTGTTGAAAGGAGTTTCGTGTTAAGTACATTATTTGTGTAGAAAAGTCGTTAGTCTTAGCCGCCTTGGAAAATCTAGAACTTGTGCTTTTAAGCACAAATGCCGAACCAAAACTTTGTTAGCTGTCTCACCAAACCTATGTGGATTTTTAATTGTCATAAAAACATTTGAAAAGTCACTAAGTCTGCACCAGGTCAATAACTAATAAATAGTAAGGAAGCTTGTGATTCGATCACATTAGCTGTTGGTGCAGAGAGGTTTGGAGGTTTCGACAGGTAATAGTAGAAACATGCCTTCTTAGTGGTAAAATAAGTTAAGATTATTCAAATTTAGGGGTCGTCTGTTAAAGGTTAGTTTAAATTGGCGAATCCCATAAATATGAGATGAAAATTGAATGAAAACTGTGGGTTCAATCAAATAGGTGATCAAAAATGAATTTTCATCAACTTTTTAATAAACAAAAATTTTATCAAACAAGTACTTAGCTTGCTCTAAAAGGAATCTTCTAGCTTAAGGTCGGTGAATAAAAAGTAATACGATAATTGGTATTTTGACAACCAGTTACCTTTTTCTTGAAAATTTGGAAAATATGTTACTTTTGATTTTGATTTTTTAAATTTTTTTTACTTATATTAATTGCACGTCACACTTCATTATAAAATATTTTTATTTAATATATTGATAATAACTCACAATTGAATATATTATATAGGTTTGTTAATAATTTAATATTATTGTTTGAATCACCACGAACAACCCGATCACAACCAACTCTACCCGAGTTATTGTTTATTGAACTATAAGGTGCAGTTGTATCTACAGTGACGGTCGAACCTCTAACACATATAATCGGACTTTCTCCTCCCCTTAATACAACTCAGGTACTCTTACTAGCTAACTTTTAGAATTCCATCTCCATCGGTATGCCTATACTATTTTGAATCAAGAGTACTCAAGAAGATTAAATTCATGTTTATACTTGAAACATGTGAAACCTGGCCAAATATTCTAATCGTTCCATCAAATATTTTGATTTTGATGTTATCAATCCCAAATATTTTACAGGGTTCACTCACAGAATCCCTTGTAATTGTTTCATATGAAGAAAATCAATCCCAAATTGAATACATATGAAAAGTGCAAGTCGAATCAAGATTACAATCCTTATTAGATTTGGAGTCACCATTAGAAATTGCCAAAAAAATCTCCATCACTATCTTCTTCTACAAGATTGATATTTCTGAATTTTTTGGTTATTTCTTATGATCTGTAGTAGCAAACATGTTCCATCACTCATAGCAATCCTTTTTCAAATGTCCATTGTTGTTGCAATACCAACATACTTTATCACTATTACTATCCTTGACTCTACCCCCTCCATGACCACATGTCCTTCTCTCACGAATAACATAACCCTCTATCTAGGCCTCAAATCTGACGATCAGATGCTTCGTCTACTCCTAAGAATAAATCGCATCACATACCTAGTCAATAGTAAGGGTATCTCGACTATAGAGAATTGTATCTCTAAAAATAATATATGAAGGCAACACATATAACAATTTCAACCTTAAATCCTTTTCATCGTACTTGACATCCATGGTCTCCAAATCAGTGACAATTTTCTTGAACACTAATAGATGATCTTCCAAAAATCCACCTTCCGTCAAGGAATGAGAATACAAGCGCTGCTTTAATTGTAACTTATTAGTATAACTCTTTGTCATACAAAATTGCTTCAATTTCAACCACAACCCAGAGGCATTTTTCTCCTTTACCACGTCCTGAAAATTTGATTAGAAAGATGAAAATGTATATGTGATATGACTTTTCGATCCTTGCGTTGTTTTTCCTACGCGGTCATTGTAGTGGACATTCTATCTCCAACAAAATATCATCAAGATCCAATTGACCAAGAACCACTCGCATCTTGATATGCCACAAAGAGAATCTACTGTTGCGATCCAAAAGCGAAATATCGAATTTCATAGTTGTCATCCTTAAAACAATTAACATTGCTCTAACCTCGATTTAAGATTCAATTTGGCCTTCCAAGAACTCGTCAAAAGACCTTCAGCGCTAATACCAATTGTTGAAACAAATAAGATATCAGAATTGCTTTTGTTAGGTTTTAGTTGATTTTGTAATTGAAAAATTCTGCGTACAAAATGACTTAATTTGATAGGACGTAATAGTTCAATGAGTAATGTGTAATTTATTCAAAAGTTAGTTAGTAGGTCTAGGGTTTCGACTTCGGAATAAGGAGGAAAACGATGTGGATTTTCACGGACTCTCGAACTACAAAAGCAGAAATATCATCGCTAGACAGTTGCCCCTCATTCACTCGAGCGACAGGCTGTCGCTCGACTATCGCTGTGGGACCTCGCTTGAGCGACAATATTGTCGAAAAAAAATTTTATTTCGCGATTTCAAGGCTTTTTATCCGACCAATTCATTTCTTGACCCACCTATGAATATCAGAACTCACCTACATATTTTTTCCAAGGTTGAATATTAAGAGAAAAAGTCTAGAGAGTAAATCCACCATATTACTACTTTCAACCTTCATCTTGTGTGAGATCTTCTGAGAGAAAAACCTCAATTCTATAATCCAATACCAAAAAACCAATTCCTCTATATCTGGTCAGAGTTCTGAAGATCGAAAGAAGTTGACAGGAGTTTATGTCTGTGAAGAACGGGTCATTCTTCGTGATCAACGGGAGATAAACGAATTCACAAGGTTTGGAGTGCTGCAGGGTAGCAGATTCCACGGAGAGCTTTGGCAACAACAACTAAGTATTGGTGTAGGGGAGCACGAAATCCACGGAGAGCTGTAAGGAGTACAGTCGAGTGATCAGATAGTACGGACTGTCTAGTTTGATAGATTGTAAGTTGTTAAATTCGTTTATAGTGGATTGACTGGCAAAGTGCCCAGAGTTTTTCCCAGCTGATTTTCTATGTAATCATTCCGGTATTTGATTTACTACTTTACAATTTGTTGTTTATTATAAAAACTACGGTAATTCAACTTATGACAAATTGACTTGAATGTTTAATCATCTAATTAAGAATTAAAAGTAACTTGTTGCTGTTTAATTCGTTAGATATTTTAAATTTCGCATATTACACCTATTCATCCCCTTCTAGGTATTGTTAGGGTCAAACTTCGCATTTCTCAATTGGTATCAGCCTTGCATCGATTCCTGGCCCTTTTTATATATACTAGATGAGTCAATCATTGTTCATACCTTCGTTCTTCAACGGAANTGGTATCAGCCTTGCATCGATTCCTGGCCCTTTTTATATATACTAGATGAGTCAATCATTGTTCATACCTTCGTTCTTCAACGGAAGCAATTATGCCTACTAGAAAGTTAGGATAAGAACCTTTTTAAAATCCCTGGATGAGCGTATATGGTTGAGTATGGTGAATGGTTGAAGTGCCCCTAGTACTACTGTAGACAGCGTAGTGACCTCCACTCTCATTGTTTATTGGACTAGGACATACCTAAATGAGTATAACTGGAATAATAAATGTCTTACATGCCTTATTTAGGGTTGTATCCCATGAAGAATTTAGGTGAGTATCTATGTGTGAGGTTGCTAAAGAAGTTTGAGATATTCTACAAACCACACATGAGGGAACTCGTGCTGTTAAGAACTCTAAGTTGCAAATGTTGACAACTAGATTTGAAGAGATTAGAA
>CAIGRN010058096.1:0-27543 GCA_903798345.1 Fraxinus anomala
GGCTTGGATCCATTTTTTCATTTGACAGAAAATTGCAGATATAGTTCCCAACCTATTGACCTATGATAAATCCATCCCCATTCTTTCTTTTTCGCAGCATCGCCCTCAACCCACGATTTTTTAACATCAGAATATTATACAAATCGAATTCTGCAAGCACTATGGATTCCGCACCGCTCTGAGTTGGAGAAAAAGGGGCTGCAGGGGATCCCTAACAGATCCCTCGAAAACCATCGAAATTGAACAAGTTTCAATTCATAATATATACAGAATATGGGTAGAATAGCAGTTGCAATAATTGTGATCTTTTGGGTTGTACCGATTTCCATAATCGTCAATCGCATTGTTCCTGAACCTTACATGGTATTCTATTCTTCAATCTGTTTACTCAATTTTGACTGAAAGATTGTTTATTTATTTAATCTTTAATCGATTTGAGATTGGCTGACAAGATATTGGCTGGTTTGGTAACACGAATCTTGAAACCCGTTTAGTCGCCTGAGCTTTAGAGGGATGGAATTGTTCGTTTGAGTTTGTTGGCTCTATGTTGAGTATTGGTTCCATCTCAAAAGGTTAATTAAGAGGAGTAGTCCAAGCTCTTACAAAAAATACACTAGCAGTGTGTTTGTGTGTGTTGATATATAGATGTGATAATGTAGAGATGCATATGTATTGATGATGGTTTGAATTGCAGGATGAGATATTTCACGTCCCACAAGCCCAACAGTACTGCAAAGGCAATTTCAAAAGTTGGGATCCTATGATCACTACTCCCCCTGGACTGTGAGTTTTTATTCCCCTTTCGTTGTTTTATATTTAAATTCATTCACTTCAATTATTTGTTTTTGCATTTTCCTCTCGTTGGGTATTTTCAAGTTTCTGGTTTTATTAACTCTGAGGGGTTGTCAGATTGTCCTGATATGTTTAGTTATTTGAATATTTATGGATAGATAGATTCGGGCACTTCTTGTTCCATGAAGGAAGTTATGGAAGTTCTTGGTATGGTTATCCAGTAAAGAGGATTAACTGAAAACCATCCAAGGGGAAAGAAAAATCCTTTCCTGGAATTCTCAGAAGACAAAAGTTCATGTAATTTTGCAGGCTGTTGGAGGTGTAGGAGATGGAATAGTATCTTAGAGAATGGAAAGATGTGTGGGGGTGGGGGGTGGAATAGTCACTGCAAATTTACTCTTCCCACAATTATATCATTTTTTTTTTTTCAAATTCGCTTTACTGGATGTGGAAGTAAAGCTCTAAAGTAGCGGGATGTATAGGATTATAACACAAGGATGTGGTCTTACTTGGGGAGGCTGAGATGGATTTTTCCTAATAAGAAATTGATGTTTGCAATTTAAAATTTTTGCAGGTACTTTCTTTCACTTGCCTATGTTGCTTCTTTGTTTCCCGGGATGCATTTCCTGCAACGATTTTCATCATTTTCCAACATTTGCTCCACTTTGGTTCTACGAACCACCAATGCTTTTCTGGCTGTAATATGCAGCGTTCTGGTTTATGAGATTATCACTCACTTAAAGCCATCTCTTGATAAAAGGAAAGCAACTCTTCGAGCAGTGACTTTGTCATTATATCCACTGCACTGGTTCTTCACCTTTCTTTATTATACAGATGTAGCATCGCTAACTGCAGTTCTTGCCATGTATCTTCTAGTTTTGAAGAGGAAATACCTATTCAGTTCATTGGTAAGGGATGATATGGAGTGCATCTTATTTGTTTCTTGTCAGTAATATGTCTTATGGTGATTAACGTTTATTGGTACTTACGTGGCTTCTTCCATTTCTTCTCAAAATGATACTTGAAGACATTTCTTTTTAGATGAACTTTGATAAAAAGATATAATCTCCTGCTTCAATATGAAATGATATTATTTGATTGACAGTTTTATGAGAGAGAGTTTTGCAAAGTACAATCATTCACATCAAGCTCGTTGTGATCATCTTAAGAACTGAAAACTCTGTGTTTTGAATACCGTTACTATAATTTTGTAATGTTCTTATGTTGTTCAATAAAGTTTTTCTTCTTTGCAATTTTAGATTGCCAAATGAAATCAACTTATGCTTGAGCAATTTGCTTAATGCTGTTGCAAAAGGAGAACCAGGATCAACTTTAGCATCTTTTTTCATTTTTAGAGGGGCAGAATTTCTGTAAAGTAATCAGTAGTTAAAGTCAGTATACCACGATTTTCAACCCCATTTCAGTTTCAGTTTTAGTGAATAGAAAAAGTTTAATCTTCTATTTTCTCACATACCAGCCAAAATATGATCAAAATATATAGATTATAGTGTTGACAATATTTTATAGTAGTGATCATTCCTCAGCCACGTCTAGTTACAGTATTTATAGTAGGAAAGCAAAGTATCTTTTGTTGGCAGACTTTAGGCACCAAGCATCTGCAATTTAATAAACTTTCTCGATTATTAATGAAAAATAGTGCTATTGTCAATTTATATTAAGATGAGATTTCTATATATTTTCATCCTCTTAGGCAGTTTTGTTTCTCACTTTGCTTCAATATAGAATTCATTGACTTGTGGTTTTCCAATATAAGAACTAATTTTTATTCATTTATTCATTCATCTGTAGTTTGGAGTTTTGTCTATGCTTATCCGGCAAACAAATATTATATGGGTGCTTTTTGTTGCATGCGTGGGGGTTCTGGAATTTACAAAGATTCATCAAATCGATAATGTGAGAATAGATGACTCCAGAGTGTCAGAAAGGAAAGGTGTTCAATCAGCCCTCAGTAAAGGTGTATCTAGTGTCTCTAACCTAAGAAAGCGAAGATTCAGTACTAATGTATCCAGTCCTAAAAATTTTACTTCGCGAATAACCGTCAGTTCCACAACCTATACGTCAGGTTTTATCTCATTTCTTATGTTTTTTGATATATATGTAGTAGTCACCATTATTGCATGCAGTGGACGCTTACATAAAAAGGCTTATATCTCCGATACATTGGTCTTTTCTACAGTTAGTAGTCATTAATATGTTTATTGTTGTATGAAAATCTAAATATAACTGTAACAGATTCACAGAAGTGTATGATTTGGAATTTTTGTTTTTCTTTTCAATAAAAAAATGGAGTATTATATTCTTAAAGCGTGTATAACCAAAGTGCGATCTCTGTACTAACTATGCACATCTTTTTGGTATTTCTATTTATTGAAGGGTTATTGGATGAGATTCAGGGCATCATCGTGAAATCATGGCATCTGAAATGGGAGCTGTTGGCTTCCTTTAGCCCCTTCTTTATGGTATTTGTGGCTTTTGTTGCTTTTGTTTGCTGGAACGGGAGCATAGTTCTGGGTACTTCTCAATCATTTTTACACTTCTTGTTGTTCTAAATACTTATTTTTTAATTTCTTCGATGTGGTGAATGATGAAAAGATGAAATAAATATTTCATTTTCCTGTAACCAAATTATGGATGTTAGCTCTACATTCTCTCTATTTTGCAGGTGCTAAAGATGCTCATGCAGTTTCTCCCCATTTTGCTCAATTGATGTATTATGGTCTAGTTTCTGCTGTTTTTACATTTCCTGTGCACTTCACATTAATACAAGCTGCAGTTCTACTCGGATCATTCCGTCAAAGCAGATTGTTAACTTTCTTCCAGTGGTTTACGGCATTAACTGCTGCCTTCCTTTCTGTGCATTTTTTCAGGTTAGTCATTCGATCAAATTAACATTTTACTCTGAAGCTATCTTTTAGTTTTAATGGTCCTAGATCATTTGTTGACTCCAAGATAAGAGTTTTTGTTCTGTTTCAGATCAGGTCAAAATTGTAATATATTTTAATCAATTTGTTCAACTTGCAAACACTCTTTCCCACTGTGTTAATTTAAGTTCTTTTACTCCGTTAGAAAATATATTATCCTCCTGCTAAAACATGGTTTGTTGGCTCGTGCAGCATAGCGCACCCATATCTCATTGCTGACAATCGACACTATCCCTTCTATCTTTGGCGAAAAATCATCAGATATCATTGGTCAACAAAGTACCTTTTAGTCCCACTGTACACTTACTCGTGGTTTTCAATCTTCAGTAGCTTGGGTTAGTCCAAATTTCAAGTACATTTTTTTCTTATATTTCTGTATGAAGCTACTCTCCCTAACATATCACTGGTTTTTGCACTTGCAGCGAAAAGTCAGCAGAAGATCTGGACTCTCGCATTTCTTTTGGCTTCTGCTGCAACACTCATTCCTGCTCCTCTAATCGAGTTCAGATACTATACAATTCCGTTCTTTTTTTTCATTCTTCACTCCAATATTAACAACAAGAGTTGGCTTCTCTTGGGTATTCTTTATCTTGCCATCAATTGTTTCACGATGTTTATGTTCTTGTTTCGGCCATTCTTTTGGGATCACGAGGCCGGGATACAGAGATTCATATGGTGAAAAGCTAGTCAAGAACTATTGAAAGCTTCACTGATATAGTTTCTCAAACCTTCCAGTTTGGGACTGGGATTGTTGTGAATATCATGAAGAATCAAAGTTTTGACTTATTGTTTGGTTCTTCATGACAACTAGTTTTCATGGTAGAAAGGGAAACTGACCATTTCATTTATACATGTACTTTTAGCTAAAGGCTGATGGCATATTCTCGGTGATGACTGCAGTTTGAGGCCACTGTGATTTTATTTGACATGATTAGTTGAAGGAAAGTCGGGGTTTTTTTCTAGATGGAGCGTGGACACTTCATTTTTTACTCCAGCACTTCTGCTCAATAATTCTACCAAAGGTTAGTAATGTTCAACGAAGGCCAACAAATTCTACTTTTCCACTCTCTTGCAGGGTCGTAGGGCGGTATGTTCTTCATGTTGATCACTGATAAACCCATTTCATATGATCGGAATTGCCGACTGTATTTTGAATGTGTTCTTGATGAAGTTGATTATTTTAAACTGTGATCAGTGTAGTATGTGAGCTTATTTCGACAGTTTATGCGTCCTAATATTAGCCCCAGTTTGGTTTGGATTAAAATTAGATTTTTAGTAGATTTTGATAAAAGTTGGTAAAATGTGTGATTAAAAAGTTAATAAAAACTGTGAGCTTCATAAAATGTGGGGTTGAAAATAAATTTGGGAGAAATAGTGGCCAAACAGGATTTAAGACAGCAGAGAAATATTATATAAATAGTTTGATGTATGAAATTGAATATTAAGACAACATAGAAATAGTTTGATGTTTGAGTAAATAACATCATATAACAATTTGAATATGAGGTTCATCTATTAGGGTGAAATTGAGAAGAAAAAATAAAATAGTTGGTGCATTGCACCCACAGGTGAGAAGGAATGCTGATGGTACAAGACGATTCAATTGGTTGGCCACAGAAATGGATGGATTTAATTAATTTATACCCTACTACTCAATTTTCAACGATAACATCAATGTCATTTCTCAATTCTTTAATATATGCGTGCACAATAGGTCACTTTAAATGGTCCAAATTAAAGATTGTAGGTCTCTACTCTAGTATTGATTCATAAAATATTTCATATCCGAGCTCTATCACAAAAAAAAATAAAAAAAATAAAAAAATAAAAAAAATTAATTAATAAAATAAAATATTATTTATATTTGAGATGTTTTCTCAATAGATGTCCTTTTTTTATTTTTCGACCACAGTTGAAAGTTGTATTTAGAGCACGCTTGTTGAGTACAAAGTCACTTTTTATAAAAAAAATTATAACAAAATACATGAAAGGACATATAGATGAAAAAAGCTTAAATAAATATATCAATCTTTTAGATAAAGTAGGTGACAATATTGTTTAAATATTAAAACAATCCGTTAAAAAGATGATGATGGCGGTGATGGCGATGAGGGGGTGGTAGTGTCGGGTTGGCATTTGCAAGAAAGGCGATGGAAAAGTAAAGGATTTAAAATTGGGGTTTAATTAAAATATGGTAAATTCAATTAAAATTTTGATTAAAATGGTCAGTTATCATCATCAAGGACAAAAATATATTTTCTCTCTTTAGGAAAAGGAGGTACATGGTGTGATTTCCCACTATATATGTCAACCAATTGGACCTAACAGCAATAGTGTATTATCGGGTCCCTATCGCTCACAAGTCAATGGCACAATTACCTTTGGTACAATTATTTGAGGCTACAAATGCTCAATCCAATAGAATCACTATAAAAGAATCAAATTTTCAATATTTATCACTTATTAGTTTAGAAAAGTTGACTTGTAACAAATGCAATAATGATATTCACATTTAATAACCACAGTAGTCATCATACGTGATATATTACGTGTCATGATTTTAATAATTTTAAAAAAACTTTTAATAATGATTTACCACGTAAGATGTCACATATAATTACTACTGTAATCGCTGATTATGAATAACGCTACTTTATATGCGGTGTTCTAAAGTTATTAAGAACCAATTGGATTTCGGTACCAAAACCATTAGAAGGTTAAACAAGAGACATGTTGTCTTGATCTGAATCGTTTGATACAATTTAAAACATGACATATCATAAGTCATTTTATTTAGAGAGTCAAGTTGTATTGAATTAACTTTACAAAAACGTAAAGCTTTTTCATGAATTCGCTCGAAAATAAGTCATGTATTCATTTTCTATCAAAAACATAGAAAATGCAGTTCATATCTTAAGCCAAAAATTTTAAAAAGAAGAAAAAATTAATCAAGTTTTCTCTCCATTAACATCAAATAAACATAACAGAAATACCTAAAAAAACATGAAAAGTAAGAACCAGTTATAACGAAAGGTTGAGTTTTTGAACTATTTATATTATTGGAGACTGGCTTTGCAATTCGTAATGTAAGTTTTAAAGACGAATTTATTATCGTTTTTTAAGATTGTAGACCGGGATCGACTTGCTAGTCAGCAAATAATTTCATGACCATTAATGCAATTTTTCCAAATTGAAATGTCACTTAACGTTTATATCCTATTCCGTTTTTTAAGACTGTAGATTGGGATCAACTTGCCAGTTAGTTAGCCAATAATTTGAGGACCATTAATGCAATTTTCCCAAATTGAAATGCAATGTTTGTTTATATCCTACGGCTACGAGCATATCGTTATAAGCAATATTGTTTATTTTAAAAAGTATATATCTTATGCCTCGAGCATCTTAATGAATTTTCAAAAATAGAAAAGTCCAACGAACTCTTCAAATTAATTATATATTTTACATGTTTTAGTAAGTGAGTATGATTAAGGCGATTTCCTCCTTTTCAATGTCCCCTTTTAAAAAAAATGTAAAACGATGTATGACATAATTGAAATTTTTATATAGAGGGTGGAATCGAATTAAGAAGTTTTATGGTATATTATAAATAATTTAAAGCTCAGGGACATAATTGAAACATTTGTTAAAGTTCAGGGACAGATAAGGTATTTAACATAGTGACGTGCCTTATTTGGACACTGTGCCACGGAAAACGACAGATGTGTGGAAAAAAGGAAGCAACAGTGTCCTGGACCGACTTTCGAGGTTCATAAGATCATGCCACGTGTACGGTCAATATCCACCAATAATCTCCCCTGCTCTATAAATTTGGCTACTGGTTCACCTGAGAATGTCGCTCTACACACGTTCTTAGCTTCTCATCTGCTTTGGAAATTACCTTGGAAATTCACTGAGTTTGCTTTTTACGGGAAGAAAATGTCTTGCTGCAATGGAAACTGTGGCTGCGGCAGTGGCTGCAAGTGCGGCAGTGGCTGCAACGGGTAAGCCCTTTCTTCTTTCCTTTTGCTGTTTGTGAAATTATTAAAATGTAAATCATGTAGTTTTATGTCTGGTATATGTTTGGCAAATTTATAATTTTTTTATAAATTAAACATAAATTTCAGTAGATTCACAATTATTGTACACTTAATTCACGTTCATTTTGATCTATTTAAAAATTAAGCAATCTATAAATTCTTCCCAGATGGAGGCGTGTGTATTTGTTATCTTGAACATTAGATAGATCAAATTGTTTACATGAACTTGATCGAGAACAGTGAGATGAATTTTGACTTAAAAAGTTGTTCTATTAGCGTATAATTTCTTTTCCCCACGAGGGTGGATGGATATGAAAGATTTTCCTTGTTTAGATCTTGGTTGAGGTTGTCTTCTGTCAGCTGGGTTATAAAAAAATAACATTTACACGAATCAAGATTTTATTTTCTCTGAAAACTTGATTTTTAAGGCATAGCTTTTACTTTTAATTTTGCTTTCGCTTTTTGTGTAGAAGAGTTCCTGAGGAAGCCTTAACTTTAGGCGCAATTTCTCCAAAAATTGAATACGGTCCCTCACAATTTGAATATGACCTCTCAAAAATTTTAATTGAATACATTAAAGTACCCTTAAATTTCCTTATAGGATTATGGCCAGCCAGCCAGCCTGACGAGTGTACGGGCCACATGGGCTCGGTTTGGCTCACTTGGAAAGTATTTGAGTTAGGCTAGGGTCCTAGCCGCAGGCTTTTTTGGGCCGGCCCACAAGTCTGTGAGCTACCGGCCCAATTGTCAACCTTAGCTAATCCGAAAATACAGTCCTAATTTCACCACTGAGGATTGTTTAACAACGCCCTAGTATAACAAGTATTCATGCCATTATCGGATTAATATGTAATAACTGCAGATGCGGTATGTACCCTGACTTGAGCTACTCTGAGGCGACAACCACTGAAACCCTTGTTCTTGGAGTTGCCCCCCAGAAGAAGTATGCATTAAATTCTTCATGTTTTAATCTTTATTTATTCTCAATTATTTCAAAAAATTGTAAAGTTAACAATTGGTTTTTCATTTGATGCAGATATTTCGAGGGTTCCGAGTCTGAAATGGGTGTCGTCGCTGCAGAGAACGGATGCAAGTGCGGTGATAATTGCACTTGCAATCCGTGCAACTGCAAATGAGTGACAGCGGGACTTGAAGCAGAGAAGAAGAAAATGATTTTCCAGTAATAGTTTGTGGCATTGTTTATAAAGCAAAATATTGTCAAGCTACCGTATCGTGTGTAACAATAAAACTCACCATTGGGGAGGGTATCATCATATATGTGGTTACTCTGTGTTTGTGGAAATTAAGGTAGTGTATTATGGATGCTAATCTCTGCTGGTGAAGAGTCTTAACTAATGAAAGTTATGTAAGAGTTGGGTTTGTTAAGTTAATGGAAACTCATTTCTTCGATTTCATGTTTTAAATTTATACTTGGTTTTTCGGTTATTAACTTTAGAAAATCCTATGCAATAGTTCCAATGATCTAAACCCTATTATAGGATCCTATTATAGGATCTTGTAATTTGCATCTCAAATCCATTTAATCAAATATTATTTTGAAGACGGTAAACAATCTTCACCACTTATTCACTCAATAAAATATTTTACACATAAATGAATAAAATTACTTTATTTTTCAATCATATATTCTTTAAAAAATATTATTAAAAACTCTTTCTTCTCCCAAAAATGGGGGGACAAACAAGCACTTAATATGAAATATTAGCAGACTCGATTTGACCGGAGATACTAAACTTATTTGAATTTTTATTTTTATTTTCTATATACTCATTTTTAATCGTACATTTACACAATCAAATATTTTGCCCACAAATTTAAATTTCCTACTTTTTAACCAAATATATTTTTTTAAAGATCTTTAAAACAATAATGATTGTCAAACAGGAGCTTAGATGGGAGTTGATGTCGTAAGGTTATTGGTGACGAAAATCTCTGTGAACAACAATGGTTATTATCATTGTTTTGAAGACGGTAGAATTTAGGGTAAACCCTTAAGCTCTAGAGTAAACCGTTAAATGCACTTCAAGGGTAAACTCTTAAAGTGGATTTGTCTTTTAGATGTTTAAAGATATAGTTTTTGGTTTATATATCTCAAAGAAAGTTCATTTGTTTTGGGATTTCAAACCATATTCCAACAACAAAACGATACAAAATAAACACAATAATTAAATCCAACATTTAGGAACCTATTGTTCAGTGTTACATGCAATAGCACCTAAGTTACAAGACATAACTTTTCACGCAGATTCTGCTTGTGTTGGTGTCATTGACTGTGCAATGGAGAGTCCTTCATACCAATTAAGATCCAAAAGGATTTCTGTTCTCAAGTCCTTGGAGAAGCGGCTTGACTTTACGTTAAAAGTGGATCAGGAGCACTGTGAAGAGAAGGCCAAATCTGGGGATTTGTCAATCAAAGGAATCCGTCTCGTTACCAAGTTTGTCTACACAAGGCAAAGACGGGTGTGACTTTGTTGATGTGAGTCTCTTCCTGAGTTACAGTATAACTTACTGATTGTTTACTGGTTCTTATGCACGTCAAGCTTCAAGCTAGGTAAGTAGCTTGGATCATAACTAGTTTGTACATAAATCAACAGGTGGTTACTCGTGCTTGTTCCAAAGTAGTTATGTCTCTAATCATTGCCTATGAAGTTCAGACTCGAAATTTTTTATTTCTCGGTAACCTATTTTCTATTCTAAGGCATTTTACGGTAGTAGCTTATTAGGCCTTTATTGTCATTATCCTTCACTTTCTAGTTTTTGCATTAATGTTGCTTCTGCAACTGCTGCTACTTACATGTTACAGCAATGATGTTAATAGAGTTAGAATTTGATAAAAACTGAATTCGTAGTAATTGTAACGATGACACTTAAAAATACATTACGGTATACAAAGATCAATATATATACAAGTTCTTGGAGTAGGGATCAAGCAAAACATGTGTCAACCATGTGATGTACAAGTATAAAGGCCTTCATTTTTAGAGATATACTTGCCTACTATCATAGGTGTTGAACAATGTTTAAGATGCTCAAGGTTGAATCTTTTCAATGAGTCCTTTATGTATTTAATTTGAGTGACGTGCATACCAGATTTATCTATTCTTACTTTAATTCCTAGAAACTGATTGTTAATGAAGCTTTGCAACATCTTATTATCATTGCCGGTAATCACTATATCGTCAACATACACTAAGGCAAAAATCACTTGCCTCTGATTCATGTAAAAGAACAAAGAGCTGTCTACCTTTGATTTTGTGAACTTCCACTCAAGAAGTGTTTTCTTCAGTTTATCATACCATGCTCTAGGTGCATGCTTGAGTTCATAAAGTACCTTTTCAAGTTTGCATACCTTCGTAGGATTGGTTTTATCAACAAAACCTTCTGGTTGACTCATATAAACCTCTTCATTTAGCTTTACATTCAAGAATGCATTGTTGATGTCTACCTGCCCAACACTCCAATTCTTTGAGACTACAAGTGTAAGAATTATTCTCAGAATAGAGGCTTTTATTACTGGACTGAAGGTTTCATGATAATCAACTCTTAATGTCTATAGAAATCCTTTCGCAACAAGTCTTGCCTTGTACTTCAGCACCTTTCCTTCAACATTCCGTTTGACTCTGAACACCCACCTGTTTCCTATCTCCTTCTGATTGATCAAAGGTGATACAAGTTTCCAGGTTTTATTATTCAACAAGGCTCTATATTCATCATCCCTTGCTTTTTTCCAGTCTTTTTTTTCCAAGGCCTCACACACATCATTTGGTTCAAGTCTGCTGTGCTCCATTTTATATTCCTTGCATTGAGTTGAGTAGGCTTTTGGTTTGAAATTACCAGCTTTACTTCTAGTAATCATAGGGTGTTCTACATTCTGTTTGCTCTGCCAAGCTTGATTCTCGTCATTATTCACTTCAGTCCCCTCAATCTCAACACTTGCAACTTCTTCTTAACTTTGGATTTGAGTATGATCATTACTCATCTTTGAATTCTCATTTTCATTTATCTCAGGTACCTCATTTTCAGTCATTTCTAACTGATCAGATATGTGAGATGTTGATGTTGGAGTTGCTTCAGAGTGGATTATATCAGTGAACATGTTGGATCATAGTTTAGGGAAGTATGAACTGGTAGATATTGAATGATGACTTTAGTTTTCTGTAAGTTACTCCTTGTGTTAAGAAATCCAAACTGGAATGGAAACTCCTTTTCGTTGAAGACTACATGTCTAGAAATGTAAATTCTACTAGTTGGACTGAGACATTTGTAGCCTTTATGTGAATTACTGAAGCTAAGAAATACACATTTAGTGGAATGGAAAGTGAGCTTATGTTTTTGATAGGGTCTGAGACAGAGAAAACAGGCACATCCAAACACTTTTAAATATTTGTAGTCAATTTGCTCATAGTTTAGAGTTTCACAGGGTGACTTCATCTTGAGAACATGTGTAGGCAATCTATTGATAAGATATGTAGCTGTGTGAAATGACTCCCACCAATAATGCAAGGGCATACTTGCTTGAGGAAGAAGAGTTAGTCTGATTTCAGTTATGTGCCTATATTTCCTTTCAACTTTACCATTTTGGGCTGGGGTATGAGGACAGGAAAGTCTCATATCAGTGCAAGATTGTAGGGCTAAATTAGTAAAGGCTCTAAATTCACCTCCCCAATCTGATTGAAGAGTTTTTATTTTCTTGTTGAATTTGTTTTCAACTAAGTTTTTGAATTGAGTAAACAGGTTTAAGGCTTCAAATTTATTCTTCATAGGATAGGTCTGTGTGTGCCTACTGTAGTCATAAATGAAAATGATGTAATATCTAAAACCTGAGGTAGATTGTATAGGTGCAGGACCCCAGACATCTATGTGAATTAAATCAAGGGGAGCTGAGGCATGTGAAGTAGAAGATTTGAATGGTAAGGAATGCGATTTACCAAGTTGAAATGCATCACATAAATGATTAATTTTATTCACATCAAGCTTTTCATTACATGATTTGAGCACTTGTGACATCACAGGACATGTAGGATGTCCAAGTCTCATATGCCACAGTTTCATTTTGGTCTCATGTTCCGTGGTATTTCCAGACACTTTAGACTTAACAACAAAAGTGGAAAAGTTTAGCTTATTTGAATTGACTGACTCTTGATAGTAGGGTTTTTTAACTTGATCTGAGTGTTCAAATTGATATAATACATCATTAAGCTTCCTTCCAACAACATCTCATTCGTTTATTTGTCCTTAACAACACAAAAGTCAGAATGAAACTCCATAAATACACCATTATCAGCAATTAATTGTGAGACACTTATCAATTTTTTTCTGGATTGATGGTACCAGCAAAACATTCCTGAGAACCAGAGATTTGCTATTACATGTGTCTAAGTGATGATTTGTACCAATGTGAGAGATATGAAGTTTATTTCCATTACTAACAGTAAGACTCTCCTTACCACCATACTCTTGTGCTTCAAACAAGTTGCATTTTTCATTAGTTACGTGATTACTTGCTCCTGTGTCTGCAAACCAAGTTGGATCTACAACAGTTCTTGATAAGGCCACAAGTGCATCTGGTTTTGAGAAGTTACTTTGATAGTGCTGATTAGGTTTGGTACCCATGTATCTCTCATCATAGCGGTTGAAACACTTCTCATCTGAGTGATTACTCATCCTACGGATTTGACATGGTCCTTTACTTCCAATTTGCCTGCCTTCTCTGCCTCTGCTTCTTCTACCTTTGTTGTTAAAGTTTCTTCCACCATAATTAAACCTTCCTCCTCTGTTTGTGTTGGATCTCTGTATAAATTTTGCGGATGCTTGACTTAAGTTAACTGAGACTAGGCTATTTTTCACAGCATTTAGATGTTCAATCCTACTTTCATAGGTCATAAGTACGGATTGCAGTTCATGCTAAGAGATGGACTTTCTACTGTTGATTTGAACTGCAATAGGGGTGTATTCTTCATCCAAACCGGCCAGCACTTGGGTAACAAGATCACCATGAGGAATGCTTTTTCCAGTTATTTCAAGGTTGTCTGCTAGCTGCTTGATTATGTTGAGGTATTGATCAATTTTCATTGAACCTTTCATTGTCCTTTGAAGCCCACTAATAAGGAAGGTTATTCTCGATTTATTCATAACTCCAAAACTTTCCTGGACTGCATTCCAAAGATTGCAGGAGCTTGAAGAGCCCATCACTCTCATTGCTATGTCAGGTGTCATAGATTAATACAATCAACCCATCGATAGTTGATCAGTGGACATCCAGTTCATATATTCAGAATTTGGAGTCATTTCCACGGTGACACCAACAGCACCAATGGTTTGAGTTGCCAAAAACATTGCTAGACAGACTTTTGTCCCTGTAATGAAGCCTTCAAGATTATGACCTCTAATGATTGACATGACCATGTTTTTCCAAAGTAGAAAGTTGTTCCTATCTAGCTTCACTGGTGGAGCTTGGGTGATGCTTAACCCAAGTTATGGCTACTAATTTCCTCTCAGCACTGAAGGCATTAGTGTGCTTGAAGTTGGCTGAGCTGATTGAGCATTGTCGTTGGATCCGGTGTTAGCCATTGAAGGCTCTAATACCAAGTTAGAAGTTGATAAAAGCTGAATTTGTAGTAATTGTAATGATGATCAAATAATTGTATTCACTTAAAAATACATTACAGTATAGAAAGATCAATGTGTATATATATATATATATATATATATATACAAGTTCTTGGAGTAGGGATCAAGCAAAACATGTGTCAACCATGGGAATCAAAACAGCTATAACAGCTCAATTGTGGTCCCAAAGGTGCACGTTAGCAGCTGATCATTCAATGTGCTTGATGTCGATCCACACGAATGAGTTGAATCTGTCAAGTGCAAATATGTATTTCAACAAATAATACTTCCCTCCTTCCCGACCCACCCAAAAGAAAAAGATTTACTAATATCGAGTTTGTCTTAAATTGTGCTCTTATTCCTAAACATGTTTTTCCCATATTTTTTGTTTTACATGAACAGCTAATGAAGGTTGAAAATAGTGCTGAAGTTGGTTAAGATCTATAGATGTGATGCCAAAGCATACATATTAAGGTATGTCCTGAATTTCCTAACTTGAGATCATGGAGAAGCAGAGGCCATCCTGACATTTTTCATGTTTTGAATAACGAGCAATGAATTCTTCTTATCTTATTCTTGAAATGTCACTAGAGGTGTGATTGATTTGTACATTTTTTTTTTTTGGTCAATTGCTGCTTATTTGAGATCATTGTGAATTTCATGAATTATGTGAATAAAGAGTAGATGTACTTTTTTTTTTTTCTCAATTTGAATAAAATAAATAACTATCATAATTCAGAACCCACCCTCTTGAAAATTTTCTAGGAATAAATGAGAAAAATTGAAGATTGGAGATTCATTCATAGCACAATAGGTTTAATTAATGAATCCGAATAATAATAATAAAATTAGCAATTAGGAATCACTAATACAATTTTCCTAAACCCTAAAATTCTTGCCCAAGAAGGTTTGTCCAAACTGCCAATCAGCTGGTGCCACGTTCCTTGAGGTTGATCTGCGTCCGTCACTGCCAGTGACTCTAAATGACAAAGCCTGGTCCACAAGAACTGAATTGGATTGCCAGTTTTGTCCCCAGTTGCGGCTCATGGACATCCATTGGGTTTTTGTACCTTTGACTCTCACCCGCACTATATCCCCTGCACCCGCGACGTTGGTAATCAGAACTAGGTTGAAGTAACTGTTCCCGTTTATTGTGAATCTTATTCCCCCTTGTTTTTTGCATGGTACCCTGTGGAAAAAAAATATATTAATTAATTAGTTTAAACATTGCGACAAGTTTGTTTGGTAGTTATTTATAATCATTTTAAATTTTAAATAAATAAAAATAAGTAATATCTAAGCGAACAAATTAGTCCATTTGACATATTTTTGCTTTCTCTAGAAAAACTTTCTCAAGTGAACAGATAATCTATTTGGCATGACTTTTGTTTTTGCCTCATCTAGAAAAGATTCTTGAGAAAACTATCTTAATTTTTGTTCCAAAAATAATTTTTTAAAAAATTTCCTATTCCAAAAATGTTTTTAGATGAAGCAACATTGGATCATTTTAACTAGAAGAATTGTTTTCATAAAATTAGTCAAACATGTTCAAAAGTAGTTTTTAAGTCTTAAAAATTTCTTTTGTCTTTTCATAAGTCATGTCAATATGGGGCTCCATCATTTAAAAAAAAAAAAAAAATTGATTTTTAGAAAAACCAAATTGTGGCTATTTGTTTGTCGAAATGTGTGGATAAACAGTATATCGACAAAAAGTGTATAATTTAAACACCTTCCAAAAAATCTAGGATAACTAGTAATTCAGGTGACATCAACCATTAATACGGCTCTTTTCTTCGTTCCTTCACACGTAAATGAGCAATTTGGAGCTTATTTGGGATAAATTTTTTGAAAATTATTTTCATCCATAGATAAAACTCATAATTTTTTCTCGCTTTTAAGTCCAAATTCTTCAAAAAAAAAAATTATTTTTTACTCCATAAAATCTCTCCCAAATGAACCTTAATCTTAGCTCATATGTGACTACCATTATTTAGGAAAAACAATATTTCGAATAGTGATTTTTAAGAGAATTCGTGGTTAAAAAATTGGAAATTTTTTTGAATTTATGTGCAGAATATTTTATTATGTAAATATGTGATTGAAAATGAGTATATAGTAAAAAAAAATTCAAATAATGGTTATCAAATATGTGCTTAACATTATTATTCTAAGTAGTTATTTGGCCACGCGACACTAACGAAGTATGATCCAATGATTTGGCAAAAACCGTTAAAAAGGCATTTGTGAACAAGTCACAAGTACCCTGAAGAAGTAACCATTGTTACCATATAATATAAATAAAAGAGCAAAAAATGAAAAGGGTCGCTGGAGTTCTTACCGGCGAAAGTTGATAGGCACGATGCCGGCACTGTACTCGGCGATATGGAGAAACATGGGCATGGAGAGATCGAAGTGGGGCCTAGGGGGGTTGCACCACCCGCCGTCGTCACTGGGCAATGCGTAATTTGGTGGGCAGAAATTGGTGGCGGTAACAAAAATTGAAGGACTCCCGAGTTTGCACCACTTGGGGTCCTCCGGCGCATCGCATTTTATTTCAAAGCAGGATCCGCAACTGAAGCCGTCGTTGAATAGAGCTGTGCTTAGTGCTGCCGTGTTCAAGCCGTAGCCTTGGCTGTACAAATTCCCATAACCACAAGCACCACCTGCAAATTAAACGCCAAACTTCGTATCATCCAAAGCACGTACAAAACACGAAATTTTCAGTACGAGTGAATACCCATTGTGCCGGAAGCGTCTTGGCCGCCGTAGAAGGTGGCGTGGGCTGTCTTCCATGTGCCGCCGGTGTAAATGCCGGAGATTCTAGAGTGAGCAGCTGATAGGAAACAGATGAGGCTAACAATGCAGAGCAACGACTTCATTGTATCTATATCTATAGTTAGCAAGTGAAAGTAGAGCGTAAAAATGCTGATGAAATTGTGTTTTAGAGAGAGAGAAGGGACATATGTATGGATATAGAGAGAGAGAGTTCAGAGGGGCAGATGGAAGGGCAGAGGAAGGTTGACCGGTACTTATGGTGGATGGCCACTGATGAGTATTGGCTTGGAGAAGGAGAGCGTGGGGATTGTGGCGGGGTGTAATTATATTTCCTAATTAATGCTTAACTATTAATTATCTATTTTATATTTTTGGTTTTAAGAGAGAAATATCAAATAAGGAATGAAATATTAATGGGCTAGACCAAATAATAAACTTGTTTGTTTCTTTAAAATATATTCTTTTTATTATTGTAATGCTCATGACAATTCAATGAGCTACAGATGAATCATTTGGTTCATTTTTGTTTGAACCTTTCTTTAATTGAGAGATGCTAGAGGAACATAAGAATTGACACAAGGTTGACAGAATTGCTAATAGGGTGTCACCGTTTGACAATTATGTCAAATGCTATGTCAACACTTATTTTCCTCTAGCATTTTTTTCTTTCATTAGTCTAACCAAATGAGAGAGAGAGAGAGAGATTCACTTCTCAGTTCTCAATTATTCACAGTAGTTGAAACATAGAAGAAAGTATGAATTTTTTCGGTTGGTGATTAAAATTAGCAAAATTGGTAGACAGATATCTCAATTTTTCTTAATTTATTGGGTCCAATTCCAGAACCACGAATTCAAATTTATAGCTTGGTATTTACAACGATGTTACTTAACAATTGGACTAGTAAGATAAAGATAAGGTACTGAATACTTCAGATATTTTCAGGCATTTGGTACAAATGCAATGGTGACTAGCTAAATTCTTATTATCTACTAGCATTAGGTTTCAACATGAAGGGCTTTGACAACATGTCAAAAATTTTAATCATCAAGAATCTCAGTCAATTGTAAGAGATATTACTAGTGATTATCTTGTGGAGTTTCAGGAAGAGACATAGACTTACCTATCCTCATTTTAGGGTGACAATGAAGTTGTTGAAAATCAATAAAGTTTTTTATTATTTTAATGTTTTCAGTTGGTGAAAAACATTTTTTTTTTTTTTATGTTTTCTATAAAATTAATGGTGATTTTTTTTTTTTTTTGTGAGCAATAAAAACTATTATTTTGAAATAAGCTTTAAACGAGATTGATAACGCGATGTAGACCACGTTCCCCGCACCCGCCCCGTCACAAGGCAATGACCCCATATCCCTATCCCGTGTGCCCAATTAGGCAGGGAAGCCCATCCAATTTTGGGGGGAGGCCACGTGGATATTGGATATAACGAGTTCTACACCTCGTATCGGGTATAAAGAGTTCTACACCTCAGGTAAAGTTGCAAAAAAGGATCTAGTTATTTATGAAAAATATATTCAACAGTGTCAAAATTGCTACCACCTCAAAGTTAATTGTTCCAAAAATGACTGAACTTTGGGTTGCATCACGAAACGTCGTTGAATTATGAGTTGCTGAAATATAAATGAACTTTGTCAAAATGCTCTCCATCCATCACTCATTTAAAATTTCATAAGGTGGGTTAGATGGAACTATGTAGCTAACAGAATTCACACGTGGCACAAATTGCCGTCCAATTCTCCCATTCAGTAATGATTTAAAAACAATTTTACAAAGTTCAAATGACATCTCAACAACATTTTTAAAGTTCAGAGATGATCTGTGACTCAACCCAAAGTTTAGAAATTTTCAGAACAATTCACCACCGAAGAAATATTGAAGAAACAAAACAAAGTGAAGAAAGAATAAATGCTTCTTCATCAACAATCAGCTCATGTCTGGCGACATCACAGGAGAACATTATTTTCGGTAATCATAAAGCCACATATTACAGCATTCAACTTTATATTATATTGAACGAACAGGGGAAGTGATACAGAGGGAGAGAAGATTTAGACTTCAAATACAGCTATAATCAAGAGAATACTCAATTTTTTCGCCTAGAAAGCTCTATCTACAGGCAGCGAAGAGACAAATACCTTTATGTATATTTCTCATCTGACAGATCAACAAATCAAATGCAAGGTTGTTGGCCCTTGTTGACTTCCTCGCGCAATTGACCTAAAACCCTGCAGCAAATCAGTTTAGTGGCCTCCAAATGGGTCACAACGCAGATAATCAAACTGAAGCCTGCCCAAGAGATATCAGGGATTGAACTGTCTGTTTATGCAGAAATCAACTTACACCAATATAATTCTTGTCCATTAGCGCGTCTAAAGTAGTATCAGAATAAGAGATACTTGAGTCTTCAGTGGTTATACCTATTTGATGCGAAAATAATAGCCTTGAGCCGAATCACTTGAGATGGCATTCAAAGCCAATGCCCATGTCATTTTCCAAAAAAATTTGTAAGTGACTTCAAGATTTGGCTTAACCAAACAGCTTGGTCTCGGCAAGAAGTCTCAGCCACAGGCTTCATTGGGATGAAGTCCTTATATTCCTTGAACCTCCTTCAGAGTGAGAATATCATCACGTGGAAGTGCTTCTTCCACTCGAACTTTTACTTCATCACCAACCTGTACTCCGACAGATACCCAAACAGAAGCTTGTAATCCAACCTGTAAACAGTAAACAAACATTAGTTTAATTTTATTAACACAAAGTAGTAATTCTATAGGAAATCTCAATTGTCTGCTTAATTCTGGAATAAATGGCCGGGGGAGGGGTAAATTTCATTAAGCAATTTCTTGCTGCTTGTAATTTCAAGCAATTGTCGTATGATTACCTCTGTCAAGAGTATTGCTACGACTCTATCTTTGATGAATCTGAGGACCAAAGCAGAAAACCTTTTCTCTTTCGGTTGCCTTCTCAAGTATTCTATTATCCAATATCGAAGACTGCTGTTGCAGATCTTTCTTACTACCCGAGTATTCATGTTTATCATAGATGCCATCCCTTCCAGCTGACCCGCTGAGAAAGGAGGAGAGTCTCCCCTAACAAAAGCTTTCACCTACATATGGGAAACAAATTAGCTTGCCAGACTCTTGTGCAATGCTCTGAAATGACATGATTTCTGGTGGATATATGGATGACAGACGAAAGCAATACTATGCAAGTGAACATGATTGAAATTAAACAAACTAGTCGGAGGTGTTTGATGCAAAAGGCACTTTGTAGGTTAAAAAAGGAGCTAGATATGATTCTTCCCAAGTACAATTGCAAGGAGAAAACATACCAAGCACTGAAAGCATGCCATGCACCAAATTGTCAAACATCATAGTAGATTAGATTATAATTACTATGATACATCCAGAATTATTTGCGTTTGTAATCCATGAAAAACTACCTGATAGTGTGCAAGGAGATCCATATATCTTCGGATGGGAGATGTGAACTGCACATAACCAGGAAGTCCTAAAACCCCATGGCGTATAGGCTTCCTGAAATCCATTTCAGCCGCACGCATGATTTTAACTACAGCAGAACTCCTTACAGGGCCTTCAGGCAGATGAGAAAATGCAGATATATCAATATTTGATTGAGGTTGGCCCCGGTAAGGTAAAGGTATGTTATTACAAGAACCAAGAGTGGCTATAACTTCGCCACAAAGTATCATCATTTCAGTTACAAGCCGCATTGCAGGATCTGCCTGATTTTCCACATAAAGCTTGATCAAGGGCTCCGGATCGTCTGGATTAGTCACCTTGATTCTTGCTTCTACCATGGATGTGTCTATTGCACCCTACACAAGGCATTTAGGCTTATACGCACACACTGAATGGGAAAATAATGTCGTGTGACAATAGACATTCAGGAAGAAAGTTACTTGTAGGAGAGAAGTTAAACCATTAATGATAATGTAGGATACCAATATTTACTATAATACAGTAACCTTGATCTGATGAAAAATCGCTAGCATTGCTGTTGAACAGATTGAAGCAGCAACATGCACGAATACACAAGCCCAGATACCGGGTGACACTTGCAAAGATTCAAATTTTCCATTGACCATATTCATGCTTGATGCATTTGTTGATGAAAAATGTATGGGTTGTAACATGTACAAGCATAATTGCAAACAACAGAAACACTGCGTGTCAAGTGACAGAAAAACTATCCATAAGAGAAGGTACAGGAGATAAAGTTGAATGGTTAGGTTATCAACAATTGAAAAATAGGACTTTCAACTGTTGAGCAAATTGAATGTTACAAATTTCAAATGGAGAGATCTTCTCCAACTCACCAAACATGATCAAATATTAATCAATCTAGACGAACTAGGAATCACCTTTAAAACAAAATGTTATATCTATTTTTGATTTGATTCACTATCATTATAAACTTCATGCAAGATAAGGGGTACAAAACCAGCTTGGTGAAACTACAGACATTAAACTACAATGTTATATTTTTCCACTATTGGAAAAATCTATCTGACCTGTCCCCGACGCCACCGTAACCGGAGCATAGCAGCCTCAGAAAGAAGTCTGAGTTCGACTTCCTCTTCTAGGTTCAGATGGAGAAGTTCAGATGCGCTCTCGTATGTTAGCATATATGTTGGTTTGATAATTGAGTTTTCCACCGAGTATTCTGCAATGCTATAAAGAGATAGAAGCAGCAAGTTTGTTATAAACGCTTCCTTTGCAAGTTTTTATACATTCTATCATCAAATAGAAAGGTACAAATACAATGAGACACACTTCATAATTTTTATTCTAGATCAAAATGATCAGAAATGAACAATTCTACATGTGGAATTCAGTGATATTCCACATCTATAAGAAATATTCCAAAAGAGGTCTTAGTTGCCCAGATATTTTGTAAAACATTTCTACGCATCATCAACTTCATAATGCTGTAGCCTGTAGGACGGGTTGGTCTTTGAAACTACAAAGGCGATGCCATTTTTTGTCTTAACTTTCACACAATAAACTTATCCTCAAATAAAATGTGGGGAACTTGGAAATAGTTACAATAGGAAAGGTTGAAATAGAGAAGGAGAAGCAGAAAAAAGTCAGTTTTTGATTTCATTCTAAATACAGTTTAAATTTCCTCAATGCTGAAAGACTTCTTTTCAACATACTCAAGACGGAAAGTAAGAAATTAGCCCCATGATTAAAACATATTGCCCTTCAAAGATGGCAGGCTCTCTGTAAAACGATCCCTATATTAACGTTGTCTAGGAAACTATTAACTACTTACCTGCCATCGGAGTGTAGCACAACAGAAACTGTAACGGCATTACATGGCTTTCCTTGCTTCAAACTCATGCCTTCCATGGCCAGTTTCTCAGGAAACATAGGGTAAGTAGCAGTTGGTAAAAATACAGAAGTTCCCCTCTTCATTGCCTCTCTGCAGATCAAGACCTATATTAGATTATGCCTCAGAAGATTGGTTTTGGAAATAAATTTTCCATGAGCATCATATATACTTGTCTATCATGCTCCCAGGTTGAATTAAGCTAGTCGCATCCGCAACATGTATCCAAACCTTAATGCGGCCATCCTGTAGCCTTATTGCACTCAATGCATCATCAAGCTGCATATACTTGTTCATCAGCAATTAGCAAATTGACAGTTCCTCAAATATTAGATACACATGGCAAATATGGTATCTCAAACCACATATGTTCTCTATGATAAAGTTTAAAAGCCTATATTGATTACTACCTCATCAGCTTCATCAACATCAATTGCATACACCTTCAGGTGAGTCAAATCTATTCTGTCAACCTGAAAACAAAGAGAAGCATATGATCTGCATAAATAAGTGTTGGATCACAAACCATATTTATTCACATCATTCTGAAAAAAATGCAATATTACATCTAATTGTAAATTGCGCAGAGAATGATTAATTTACACAAAGAGAGAGAGAGAGAGAGAGAGAGAGAGAGAGAGAGAGAGAGAAGCAGCTCCATTCTGCAGTGGAAAGGAATGAAAATCAGGGTGTAGAGAAGATTATGACTTGAACTTAACTTAATACAGTTAAGAAAATATGACAATCAATTTTTGAATTAACTGCACTAGATCTCAAAGTTTTACTCTTGAGCAGCAAACAGGCCATGGCTAAAAGTGCTAAAGATTAAAGAGGAAGCAGACCTTATCCAGGTCAGGAGACTCCAAAAGAACACTTTCAGCAGCTGCTAGAATCTCTTCCGGATAATCAGTACGAATATTCAACTTTAACAAATCAAGATTGACATGTACAGGGAAATAACCAATATCTATGAGGAGACCTACTGCCGCTGACGCTGTTTTAGTTAGTCCCATGGCCTTCAGAATCTGCCAGAATTAAGGAAGGCAACATGAAATTCCCTTTCATCATTTTCTTTCTCTAATTAAATAATGCTGTCTTTTAGCATGGTAACAATTGAATAACTTTGCGAAATAGTTTAAGACTTGGTTTGGTACTGCTGTGATTTTAAGAAAATTAATTTTTGCCGTGCTGAAGAAAAATCAGCTCAGGAAACAACAGTCAAGTGTTTGGTAAACTTTGTTTAGAATTGAGCATTTTAGCGTTTGCCTGTTTGGTAAACGAAAGTGATTTCTCGCTGCATCGGTATATTGTTAATTATAATGACTTCTTTTGTATTATTATCATCATTAATAGTATTATAAACTTTTCTTAACAATGATAAAATTTATTTTACTTTTATAACATTATGTAATATTAGAAATAAGACAATGTTTTCACTACAATTATTTTAAAATTAAAAAATAATATCTATTAATAAATCTCAAATATATAAAATTACAAAATGGAAACATAGTGGATATAGTAGAAAAATACTTAAAATAAATTAAAATTACCTTTGCACATCATACTTAATTTTGTTCCTCAATTTATTTTTAGAATATCAATAAACCTTGGATAAAAAAAATGGATTATTTTAATTAAATAGAATTCAAATTAATATTTTAATTATCAATAATTGGAGAATGTAAAAGCAAAATCTAAAAAGCTACCATTTTACTGCTTCTCAAAATATGTTGTCACATGGTACCGATTTTTTTCTAAAATCATTTTTTAAAATTTTAACACACACCTAAAAAAACTTTCGATTGTTGAAGAATCAGAAGTTGGTCTCTAGAATCAATCAAACGGGGTAAAAAAAAAAAAAAGGAATCTCCCTTTTGAATAGGAAAACATTCATTTGTTCCAACTAGTTTCATCCAAATAACCTGACATTAAGGATGAGAATGTAAGTTACCATTGCAGCTGTTTTCTTTTGGTCATCATTCCTGCAATCATCTATTGCATATGCTTCCAGAGACTCAATTCTATTCCAGATCTTCTCTTCAGTTCTCCATGAAGATTTTTTGGGTTTTGATTGCGGTGGCATTTCCCTGGCAGATTTCAGTAATTTCACAAACTCTTGAAGTTCTTTCTCAGCAGCTTCTTTGGCATGCTTCCGCCGTAGAAGTTCTTCAACCTAGAAATTGATATTCATTGAATCATAGCTAGTAGACAAGCCAACAAAGCAAATAAGCATCATGGTGGGGAGCATCATAAAAACCAATCAATAGTCCGCAAGTTAACCAGGGAACAAGCACAACATATAATTTCCAATAGACAAAGTGAAACCAAAATCTGTAATATTAGCGACCAAACATATGTGGCCATATAAGACGTTGCAACATACCTGAACAGCAGGTCGAGGCCCATAAACAGAAAATGAACCTTTACTCTCCAAAACAGTGAAGTATATGTCATCCTTTGAAAGCAGTAGATGAGCACAATAGCTCTCAATAGGCTCGGCACTACCAAAAATCATCTGTTAGAATAAACTAACGTCATTAGAGGAACACAGAAATGCCAATTCAGTTATGCAAAAAGTTTACCTCAGCCAGCTCTTCCACTCTTACTGATTTGTTCTTTTCAAGAAGCTCAATCCAGGCAAACTCAAGCAATGTGGGATCCTGGACAAATAGCAAAGCAAGTGGTTTACAATGTACATACAAAAAATAGAATCCAAAACAGTTGCATTTCAACTCCAAATGACAGTATTAACAAACCAAATTACTCTGAGCTCTCTGAACAAAGTCTAATATCTCTGTGTGGTCAAAGTTTTCAACACCAGGAACTATGAAAGTAATTTGTTGCGGCTTAATGGAGGTCATGGCACCATTCTGCATAAGTGAACCAAGAACAACTTGAGAGATCCGAAGCTTAAAGTGCTTGAGAAGTGTAGAAAAAGACAAGAATCCAACACCTAGCAACCTATCCAATATGCCGCATTAGTTGTTTCTAACAAAACCTGATCAGAAACCATCCAATTCTTCTTGCCATCAGGCTTCTGTGCAACTGCCAGCAATACCCTCTCCGAATCTTTCTTGAACTCTAGCAGAAATCCTTTCTGCAGCACCCGTTTCCCTAACTTATTTTCAAGAATATCTTCACTGCTTTTCAGTTCCAACCTGCAAAATAATTCAACAACCAATATCACCAATAGTATGATCCATAAAGATAACTACATTATTTAACTGAAGGACTTGACACTTTGTTTCCTTAGCTCTGTCACTTAACATAGTATTTCCTTAGAGAACTACATTGAGGTCATCAGAGAAAATCTCACTTTAGGGATTGATCAAATGTGAGCTGGGAAGTAGTTATCATAACTTTAGCTACTGAATAGTTAAAATGCATTAGAATCCCCAAAAAATCAACATATCTAATAAGGAACCTTCATAAGCCAAGGACAAGTTTTGAACTCCCATTATAAATCTGCAAAGTTTTTGAAAAATTTCACAAATTTTATCACTGTCAGTTGCACCAGCTCCAATTATACCAATGGATTAACATTACAATTTATCCAAAAATAATTCAGTTACTATTCACAAAAAATCGATAGTAGATACATAAAAACATACAACAGTCGGATTAGAGTCAAAGAAATGATATTACAAGACAGGCTACAACTGAAGAAAGTACGTCTACGAGCAAATATATGAATTTATATACTTCATACTTGTTGGACGCGCGAACTCTGCCTCGCTTGCGCAACGATTCAAGTTCTTCCACGACCATATCCACAAGGCTCTGCACCGAATATTTTCGAATTGCAACAATTCTATCTCCAACACTAATAACTTGATTATAATTCCGCTGGAAAATTGATAACCGAAGCCCTAGTTTGGTGGATTGGCCACCACGGTGAAAGTGAACAGCCTTGTACTGGTGGACGCAGCATCTTATGGCGGCGATAGGTGGCGACGCCGTGCAGCAGCGCAAGATTGTGCTACCATTCATAGCGCGAACCGCCATTTACTCTAGGTTTGGAAATTCGAAAAGTTCATGTAGTGATAAATAGAGAGAGAATGAGAGATATTTTGCTCACAAAATGGAATGGTAGAAAGTCCGGGACTCGGATAAAGTAGTAATGCAAGAGATATTGCCTGCCGAATTACAGAAACGCCCTTTTTCCTCTTTCAAAAACCGTCAATTGGGCCTACCTGGCCTAAAAGCCTGATCAATTATTCCATTATTAAGTGAGCGAACTTGATATGGGCTGAAGTTGTCCTAATTAGGTCCGGAAGTTGGATCGGCCTGTTGTAATTCAATATTCAAAATTATTAGGGAAATTACAAAAAATCAGATGTATATTTTATATCAATTCAAAAATCAGGTTGAAAGTTTAATTATTCAAAAATCAGGTATTTTATTTTACATATCAAACCATAAATCTATCAAAACCCTAAAATAATCAATTTCTCTCAACTCTCTCATCATTTCTCTCCACTCTCTCCACCGCCCGTCGCCTGCCACCTCCACCTGCTTCTCCTCCCCCCTAGCAGCATTGAGGCGTTGCTGCCGTTCACAGCAGCGTCCGCGACGCTGGCAGCAGCGCCGNTCTCTCCACTCTCTCCACCGCCCGTTGCCTGCCGCCTCCACCTGCTTCTCCTCCCCCCTAGCAGCATCGAGGCGTTGCTGCCGTTCACAGTAGCGTCCGCGACGCTGGCAGCAGCGCCGAGCCTCCACCGTCCACCGCCTGCCACCTTCACCTGCTTCTCCTCCCTTCTCCCACCCCCTCCCTCTCCCTCTCCCTCTCCCTAGCAGCGTCGAGGCGCTGTTGCGACCAGCGTCCCGACACTACTGTTGTTCGTGTGTGGGTCGGCTGTGTTAGTGGATGGTCTGTGGGTGTTGGGCGCATCTGTCGTTAGTGTATGACTCTGTTGGTAGAGCAGTTTGTTGGTAGAGCAGTTTGTTGGTGGTTTAGGCTGATCTGTAGTGGTTTGGGTGGTGTTGTAGTGTG
>CAIGRN010058102.1:0-15195 GCA_903798345.1 Fraxinus anomala
CAAAAAATCATTAATTTTAAGGGTAGTTTTGTAAGTTCCCCTAATTTTTATATGTAAGATTCATGTATTGTTCTCATGAAAAATACCAATTGCCAAACAAAAAAGACATGGGCCTGGTGGCCCTTTAGAACACTTGTCACAATATCACAAACATTCGGCTTAAAAATTTTAAACTAACCTCCACATTAAAATAATTATGACTAAATATATCTGCATCATATTTTTCTACAAGTACATCAAAAATTAATTACATAAAAGGTCCATAACCTTTAATCATATCACACTTATGTCCCAACTTTATCAATCGCAATTTTATTCTCAACTATCCATTTATTAGCGCATATTGTCCATAATGAAGATTTTCGTCTATAAATTATGTAAAGAGAACAGAAAATACCTTTTTGCCATTGTATTTTTAAATAAAGTAAAAAAAAAACGAGTACAAAATTATGAGTATATATTGTTCCCTACTTTAAAGCAGGCTAACATAGTTTTTTGGACGAGAACGGTCATCAGGGTCAAGATGGCTAATTAACATAAGGTTAATAATAAAAATGTGATGAAAAAAATTCGGACATACACGTGATAATGAATAAAAATTAAGAATCTTTAACACAATTAAAATTCAAGTATTTTAAAAAAATGTGGTGCGAATAGAACCACTCAATAACTATCGACGTAGTATTATTATAAATGTCTATTGCTTGTTTTGCCTTGTTTGCATTTGTAAAGCTCAAAAGAATTAGCTGTTGTAATTATTTGAAGCACTTAATTATTTTTTCGTTGCGCGATAAGAATGAGAATATCAAGTTAAATAAAAATTGTGTCCTTTTCATAATATTGTGAAGTTGGATAGTATTTTATTTATTTTATAATTAGGGTATTTCGTGTATTATTATTTTTATGCAATGGACAAATTATATTCATAAGATTTAATTGGTCTCAAAAGTGGTCAATTTTAAAAGTTGAAACATGGTTTATTGTAATTTTTTAAATGCGACTAGCTGTCTCAAACAATGCAAGATAATTGATGAGGCATCTATGAATATTATTATGTTTCAACTTTAATATCAATGTAAATTATATTACATGATTAATATGCATAATTGTGTTTTAAATCTAAATGTAACTCTTGTTTGTAATAATATAATTATCATCCAATTAAATTTATATGTTTAACTCTTCTAATGATATCATCATTATTATAAATTACAATAAAATATTTTGTACGTAAATCTAAAACTTTTTTTACATATATATTTTCAACCATACATTCACACAATAAAATATCATGCACATAAACTCGAATTTTTTCTTAATTTTTTAATCCCGCATTCTTCTAAAAATCATTATTCAAAACAAATTTTTTTTCCAATTGAATGGTTGTCAAATAGGGGCTAATGTTCACTTTATTCTTGTGTTCTACTATCCTAGTAATTTTTAGGATAATTATATCTACTTTACTACTTCGTTATATATCCGATTAACACATACTATTATATTTTTGAACACTAAAAAAAGGACTTATGCTCTATTTGATTGCAGCGAATTCCATAGGAAAATGTCGCATTTAAGGAAAACGAATTTTCCTTTGATCGTTTGACTGTAACGTGGAAATGAAAATCGAATTCAAAGGTACAACCACTTTAAGCTGCATTTTCTTTATTTTCATGAAAAACGAATTTCTATGACTTTTGTGAATTTTTATTTTCCAACTAATATTGAATTGAAATTCATTTTCACTTTTGCATATCAAGCGCACCCTTATTTCACATTTCCATGTTGTTGTGCACATAAATGGGCTCAAACAGACACTTAACCAAAGGGCTCCATTTTTTTTTTAAATGTATTTTTTTAAAACCATTTTCTTTTCCATAAAATAATATTACTTGAAAATCCAAAAATTTTCTTATTTATTAACCATATATTCTCCAAAAAATCACAATTCAAAACACATTTCCCCCAAAAATCTCACATTAGCTCATGTTTGACCCCATTAAAATTATAATTCATTTTCATCTCCTTTCTTGTCAACCACACATTTTTCAATAATATAATATTAAATATAAACCTAAAACTTTTCATTTTTTTTAATCATACATTCTTCAAATAATTATTATTTCAAAATACATTTTCCCAAATTCTCATTATAATGGAGGCCAAATAAGGGTTTAGTCCAAATAGGGGATTAACGAGAGCCACTATTTATATCCATGATTTTTATATTTTCATCACATTCTATGAGCATGTTGAGCCCCATTTTTTCCCACAAAAATACATTTTGAAATAGTAATTTGATGGAGAATACATGGTTAAAAAATAAGGAAAATTTTTATATTTGCGTGTAATGTTATTTTATTGAAAAACGTATGGTTGAAAATTAAAAAAAAAATATTTTAGAAATAATTAAGACCAAACAAGGGCTATATGATATCTATCCCTATTATTATTTTTTTAAATACTATTTTCATTCTCGTCACATTTCAATATTGTTCTTATTAAATTCATTCATTTAGACATTATAGATGCACACCAATTTTATAGATTCATTCCATTCTAAATACATCCTAATACTACCCCTTCTCATGCTATATATTCCAAAAAAAATCACTATATTCATCCCATCACAATTCAATAATAATTCAAAAGATAGTTTGGACCCCCTCCTCAAGCTAAATATTTTATTTGACTTGTATCAAATTTACAGAATGGGAGAAGACTCTTAATTGTCTTGCCACTTTTACCTATGACAGTGTCCACTCCAATCTGAACTTTTTTTTTTTTTTCCTTTTTCATATGTAAAGGTAATCTAGAATGAACAACTTCTCATTTTGGTAAGTTTCAATCGTCTTGAAAGATCTTACCATCCTATCCCTTGCAACATGATGGGGAACCTATTGAAAAAAAGAAGATGAAAAATCAACGATAGGACAGACTTGTTTCTCGCTGGAAACTTTCTTATTTTTCATCATACACAACCGAAACAAATATCGAAAAAAGGATTATTGTTGACATATGGGAATTATTCTTTTTTATTTTTTTTATATATGTCTATTTAAGTAAATTTCTATAAAATTAAAAATATAATACAATTAAACGGTAGAGGTAAATAGTGGCTCCCTTAAATTTATCGTTCAAAAGCTATATTTTTATGTACAAATCAATAATATATTTTAAAAATATAGTAAAGAGGGAGTGTAATTTTTTTTTTATTCTATTACCTTTTCGTGTTCCCCACATAAGAAACGGTTGAGATTTTCAGAATCCTATAAATACTGACAGAACCGCAACTCGCGCCATCTCTACTCTTAGAATTCCAAAAGAACTCAAAATCTCTTTCAGGAACCCTAGTTTTGAGTTTCTAAATGAGTCAAAATATCAAAGAAGAAAACATGGAAATATCATCCAAAGAGGAGGCGAAAACCAAGAAATTACCATCACAGTCTAGCGTAATTTCTTTAAGCAGTAGTAGCAGCAGCAATTGTGATAGTTTTGATTCTGATGACTCCGATTTGGACGGTTGGGATGTTGAAGCGAGCCTGAGGAAGAAGCAGAAGATTGAAACGGACGTACTTCCTGTCGGTTTTCTTGACCCGCTTACACCCGAAGAACGCTTGGCCATTCAGAAGGAAATAGCTACATCATCGACCATTGAAAATAACAATAATTCTTTTGCGGGATTGTCCAACGTACCGACTGTAGTGAAACAGGAAAGTATTAAGAATTCGTGTAATGATTTTAAGAATAAAGCAGTTAATCCTCCTGCGGTTCGCAGTTGTAAGCAATTCTGGAAAGCAGGGGATTACGAGCGCAAGAATGACGACGATTCAAGTTCAAGACCTGGTAATTAATGGTTCCCTTTTTCCTTCAAATTTATTTATTTATTTTTTTAATTTCTTTCTAGAGTTAATTTGTATATTGTTGTATAGCATGATTTGGTTTATTTCTTGTTTTTAGTGTATGGAATTCGGGATTTGATTGCATGAACTAAACTGTTGATATTTATGTCAATTGATAGCTTGGTATTGTATTAGTATGTGCCTTTATATTCATGATTTTTTGTTTGATTTTTTTTATATTTTTTTAGGGAAGATATCTTCATATCAGAGGACGAGAAACTCCCATGATACTGAGGATATGTCAAACTCAACTTTAGTTAGGACTCAGAAGTGAGACAGGCTATAAAGAGGATGAGATGAGAAAATTTTGGGTTGGATTACAAATTTTTCAACGAGATCTTAAAGATTAAAAAGGTGTTAAATAAATGGAAGAAGCATCTAATGGTTGATCAAACTATTTGAGAGCTTTAGAGCTATGCTGTCCTAGTGAAATATGTTAAAGAGGGAGAGTATAGACCAAAATTAACATGATATATTGTGATTGTGAAGGATCTAATTGAGAATAAGACTTGGTTTTTATGCATTAACTAATTGTTAGCTATAAGACTGCATTTTAGTTTTCCTTGTATGTGAATATAAGAAATCTTAATGTTCTCAGATATTATGTTTTTGAAGTCCTCAAGTGGTCACTACTTAGCATAAAACTTAACTGCATTGTTGTTGAGATGTGTAATGAGAATTTGCTAAATTAGATTTGAGTTAGATTATTTCAAGCTTTTAAGAGAAACCATAAGAATGACTTGCTTATTATTTATATTCTTGATTCATCCAGCAGGTGGCATGGATCATGTCAGGATTCATCCGAAATTCTTACATTCAAATGCAACTAGCCATAAGTGGGCTTTGGGAGGTAAATATTCATTCAAGCGTTTGACATTTTAGCTTTATTTGAACTCATCTTTTCTGACCATGGTTTCTGCGTTCCAGCTTTTGCTGAGCTTCTAGATAATGCCTTAGATGAGGTACTTAACTTTGATATTGAACGAGGAGCTAAATGCATTTTTCTCTTTAATGTTTTGGTTTGCCGACCATCTAACCACGAATTGATTGTCAGGCTAACAATGGAGCAACCTATGTCCATGTAGATGTGCTCAACAATAGGAAGGACAATAGTAAGATGTTGTCGATAGAAGGTATTAGCTCTTTCTCTCTTTAGTTACTCTTTTTCTGACTTCGGTTTCTCTCTTTATGTATAAGTTCTAATTTTATTAAACTTATATCAGTAATGTCTTTAAACCAATTAAAAAACATGGAAGCTTTTTGAAAATTTCAAATTGTTATTTATGATCTTCTAGATAATAGAAATTTAAGTTGCCGCTGGTGACTGTGCATATTCATTTAATATTTACAATTGCTCATTACAGATAATGGCGGTGGCATGAATCCTGATAAAATGCGGAAGTGCATGTCTCTAGGGTATTCTGAGAAAAGCAAAATTCCCAACACTATTGGGCAATGTGAGCTATTACATTATGTAGAAATCATATGTATCAAATTCTGGTTATTTTGGTATTTATTATTTTTAAAATTTTCACCAGATGGTAATGGTTTCAAGACTAGCACTATGAGGCTTGGGGCAGATGTCATTGTGTTCTCACGTTGTCGGGGGACAGATGGAAGAAGGTAGTTGCTTTATCAATAAATCAGTTTTGTGTTTATGGCGTTTATAGCTGCCACTGCCATTGATGCTATTCAATCATCTCATTGTGTTTTCGGAACTGAACTCTTCCAAGTTTCACCGTATGGGACTGATTAGTTTATTTCATTTTATTTGCCTGTAGTGCAAAACAGAGTATTGGATTGCTATCCTACACATTCTTGATGGAAACCGGAAAGGAAGATACTGTGGTCCCCATGGTATGATCTATGATTTATGTGTAAAAACTACCACTTTAATGAATATATTCATATTATCATTAGTGGATGGAGTACATTGGTGAATGGTGCGTAGAATGGAATCAATGGATGTTGCATTATCGTTATTATATGCAAATTTTACTAACGTTATGCTTGAAGCTTGTCTCTGTGTGCATATACATGCAAATATTTCGGACACTTCATTTTTTCACTATAATAAATAGATTGATTATGAGAAAAGAGGCGAGGCCTGGAACAAGATGGTACGCTTTACCTCGGTTGATTGGGAAAGAAATCTTAGAACCATTGTGCAGTGGTCTCCATATGGAAGTGAAGAAGATCTCCTTCAACAGGTAGTGTATAGTAGTTAATCCTAATAGCGTAAAAACAAGTTTTTTAATTATTCTGATGATGCATTAGCATATCTTTTAATTGCATTAGCATATCTTTTAATTGTCCATGATTCTTGCTATTATTTTCTTGTAGTTTAATTCCTTAAAAGATCAAGGGACACGCATAGTTATATACAATCTATGGGAAGATGACCAAGGAGCACCAGAACTTGATTTTGACACGGATCAACATGTAGGCTTTGGATGCCCTCACACTATATTTTTATTTTTTAAATTTTTATCTGTATGCTCACCCCAGTATACTGATTCTGGTGTTCTTCTTGCAAGTAATAACTATAAGGAGACTCATATTATTTTTCACTTTTTTTTTTTTCTCAGGATATTCAAATTAGAGGTGTCAGCCGAGATGAGAAAAAGATAGAGATGGCAAAAATGTACCCGAACTCTAGGCATTTTCTAACTTATCGGCATTCTTTAAGGGTATTTTTTAATTTTCCACTTTATTCTGTTAGGCGTTTTTGCCATTATTTTTTGGATTGTTGTTCTTACTTCTCCCTACTTTAATTGGTTCATTAAGTATGCGTTGGTAGGACATGAAGTTTAATTAAGTCTCTATATATTTTTTTTTAATACTTTGATATCTGCTGAGTAGCCTTCTTCTCTAATTATTTCTTTTCTTTTCGTGTTTCTGCAGAACTATGCCTCAATTTTGTACCTAAGGATTCCAACCGGTTTCCAAATGATTCTACGGGGAAAAGAAGTGGAGCATCATAACATAGTTAATGATATGATGCAATCTAAGGAGATTACATATAGGCCTACACCTACAGAATCAGCTTCGAAAGATCCAAAAAACGTAAGACTTTTATTATGTGACTTCATCGTTGCCTTTCTTGACGACATAATTACTCGGTTCTTCTTTTTTCATTGTAACAGATGGTAGCGGTTGGGACTATTGGCTTTGTTAAAGATGCAAAGTGTCATATTGATGTTCAAGGGTTCAATATTTACCATAAAAATAGGCTTATCAAGGTTGGTTTTAATATAATTTTCTAAATATTACCCCATTTAAAAAATAGAATTTTTTTGTCAGCATGCTTGCTATTATATTGGAGTCAGATTTTGTTGTTGTGTTAATCTAAATTTGTTTCATTGTCAGCCGTTTTGGAGGGTCTGGAATGCTGCCGGAAGTGATGGCCGAGGAGTCATAGGTATTATTTTCTGCAAGCAACTTGAATCCCGGTGGTTTTTTATTTTTCACTTAGATCCTTTTTTTAAGGGGGATTTTCGGACTGATTTTACTTTTTGTTAACCTTACCCGTTATGCCTCAGGTGTATTGGAAGCTAATTTTATCGAACCAGCACATGATAAACAGGGGTTTGAGCGCACAGTTGTGCTATCAAGACTCGAGGCGAGGCTCAATTTTATGCAGAAAAACTATTGGTTCGTTCTTTTGTTCACAAGTTGTGCGTTATACTGAAAATTTTATGAAACTACTAATCGAAATTCTTAGTTTTCCATTTAAGTTAGGTCTTCAAACTGCCATTTAATTGGCTATGCTCCACGTCGGCACCCAAAGAACTCAGTTTCCCCCGTGAAAGAAGCTCCTGGTACAGGCAAATCCTCTTCCAAGTCCAAACGAAAGGAGCGCGTCTTTTATGATGGTGCATCTGTGCTGCAATCTACTAATAATAGCGATCATAGATCACCTATTGATGCCGCTGAAAATGTGGGAGCAACTCAGTCCGAGGCACAAGCTAAAAATCATATTAATACATCTTCAATTAGTGGGAGCCCTCAAGTAGAACCTGTATCAAATCAAATTACTCAAAATTTGAGTGTGAAGGTAAATCACATTATGTTCGGCATTTTTGCAGCTTGATTTGGCAGAACAATATATCAACCTTTCGCCTTTAGTTTTTTCGTGCCATTCATCCAAAAGCCTTTTTTCTTTGCTCTGTCATGCATGTTTTAAGCTGCACTATTTTAATTTTTATAAAGTACTGACTCATGGAGATTCATTGTTCTGAAGTAGCGCGTTTAGAGTTCATGACGAACACGGTTTATAAAATTGTAGTGTTAACACCTTTTTCCTGGTTTGATGGCGAGTTGTTTTCCCATCATAAACAGGCTGAAATGGTTAGCAGAGATGCATATGCGGCTTATCCTTCCACAACAGAGATGGTCCTTAGTTTGACAGAAGAAAATAATTCCTTGCGAAATAGGTGGTTAATTTAATTCTTATTTATAACATGGAACTTATTTACGACTTTATGTAATAAATTTGATCATATGATTTTGTTGCCGAATCGTGACTTTTGCCTTTTCTTTTTCAATTCTCTGCATGCAGTTTAGAGGAAGTCTTGCAGAATTTGGTGTTTGAACGGGACAGAAATTTATTACTTCAAAATCAAGTAAGCACTACTTAGCGTCTTCAATTTTGAGATTTTTTGTCTACTTCTCTCAGACGTGATTGTGTTGGGATTTTGGATCAGTTTATGCATCTAATCAAACAAACTCAATAAGTTCCTTGGGGAAACTGATTCATTAATGTTTAATAATGCCATTTCTTGCAACAGCTTCAAGATATGCAGCAAAATTTGGAAAAAATCGAAGTTTTTGTTAGTACATTCACAGAAGAAAGAAGCAGGAGAGATCAGGAGGAATTGTGTTTGAGGAAAAGAATAAAGGTTGGGATGGTTTTACTTCTATCATTCTTCGTTTACTGTTTATCAGTACTTTGTTCTTCACGTTGTCAATTTTGATTTATCTTTTCGAAAGTAATGGAATCATTTCTTGTTGTTGCAGGAAGCTTCTGAAACCATTGAAGGGTTGCTCCGTAAAATCAAGATGCTAGAGAATAGAGGAATAGTTTAGTTTGAAATTCAACAATTCTTTTCTTAATTAATTATACGAAGGCTTTGATTCTTTCTCCCGCATATATTGTTACATCATCGGTTACATTAATTTCGTGTAGTCGGAGAAAACAAAACTAACGTAAGCTTCACTTTACTGATTAATGTACTTCTATGTAACAAATTCTTGAAAGAGATCTCGACATATACTTGTTCAAGAGTATAATGGTGAATAGTAGTTTGCTGCTCTTCTTCATGTATATTTTTCATTTTGATTTCCTAAATAGACCAGCGAAAACTGGAAAATGAATACGATCATGATGGGGCAAATGGACATGACTTTATTCGAAGTGACATTTATTTTGGTTCTTGCTGTGTTAAGGGATTAAAGGGATGTTTGATTCCCATTTTTCCCGAAGTATGTTTTTCTCTATTTTCTTTTCAATCACACATTTTTCATTAAATTAATATTACACACAAATCAAAAACATTGATGAGAAGAAAACATAATGTCAAACTTTTTACCTCGTTCTCTATACAAAGGATTGCTCAGAGTTAAATCAGTACTTAATTAGAAATCGAGTAACTCCAGAACTCCCAAGAAAGAGTTGGACAAAAAGAAGAGATGTTCTAAAATAGAGGGCTTGATATCAAGAAACTAAAACAGAACCAAACCCCTTTTTGTTTTTTTCCTAAGAATCTAAAAAATGGCCATTAAAGCCAGAGGGCTCCAGCTTCTTTGAGCAGTGGAACCAAAGTGCCATTAATATGTGACGCCATTACTCTATCCATAGCACCGACGAGTTTTCCGCCGATGAACACCACCGGCACGGAGGAGCCACCACCAAGCAGCCTTATTAGTGCCCTCTCAATTTCTTTCCCTCTAGGATCCAGGTCTAGCTCATAAACAGTTGGGTTCACTCCCATGCCACAAAAGAGCCTCTTCACTGCATGGCACATGCAACATGTGCTAAGGCTGAATATCGCTACCGCGCTGCCGGATGCTAGCCGCACCACCCTCTCCAAAGGGTCCACCGCCGCGCTCTGCCTCACTGTGGAAGCATAGTAATTCCCATATAACTCCGCTTGATAATGCATTTCTTTCAAAAAGTTACAAAAATCTTAAAGCGATAGAAAACTGAAAGAAAGTATGTGTATGAAGAGTTGATATTCAGATGATGATGAAATCGAAGACGAATACGTGTATATATATATAAATGTGTGAGTATAGTGGGGTAGGGTAGGTGGGGTGTTGTCTGATGTTGTCGCGAGGCGTGCTAAGAGGATCTACGTAGTTTTTGCTTTAAAAGGATTGAAAAATAATGTAGACACAGCACAAAGACATGCTCTGAAAGTGTAAGGCGGCTATACGAATTATGTCTTGCTATATTAGATACATAGTACTTGGTGTTTTATTCAAAGATTGATAAATGAGCGTTTTAGGAGCAGAAAAAGAATGATTTTCTTACACCCCAAAATCTCTGCATGTATTAACGTTTGTATGTATAGACGGCTAAGACCGTCCTTATTGTCGGGGCCTTAACCAAAGAAGTTAATGCACATGTTGTCCCCTCTTCAATACATTATTCAATACCCATAATACACCAACGTTATATCTCCTATTAGTTAATGTGCCCAACATTAAAGATAGAACTCTTGGATAGTTAAGGCTGATGATATTCATTAATGCTCGATCGATGAGCATTACAGTTGAACTTCGTTCTGCTTCTCTATACTCTAAGTCAATCCTTGCCACGTACCTTTTGAGGTGACTTAGAGGCCTATCCAATTTTTGTTAGAGGATTAAAATTAAAATTTATATATACCATAAGCCAACATGGCAACCGCAATTCAATAATTTCATTTCGATATAAACTATTATCAATAGTAATTATCAAATAAATAAATAAATTTAGTAACATGATGGCAAACGATTGTTAAAATATTATTCACGATTTTTTTTTTTTTACTTTTTAATATTATTTTCC
This sequence comes from Fraxinus anomala, assembly GCA_903798345.1. Taxonomy (NCBI): domain Eukaryota; kingdom Viridiplantae; phylum Streptophyta; class Magnoliopsida; order Lamiales; family Oleaceae; genus Fraxinus; species Fraxinus anomala. The sequence continues at coordinate 10,954 of CAIGRN010058102.1, forward strand.
TATTAATTTGATTGCATAATCATACAAATACGATATTATTCTTTGTAATTTCAACTCAATAATTAAAATTTAAACAAAATAATTAATGATTCACCTCTATACAATAAAGTACTAAAAGGATAAAAAACAAGTGAAAAACAAAGGAAAATACCCCGTCCATGGAATGGCTATGACCATTTACCATATAAACCGTCAAGTTCACATTAGGGTTTCGAGGAATATAACATGTATAAACATGATATGACGATAAAGTCTGCACGACAACTTAAGTTTGTCGACTTTCTTAACGGATGGCTTGATTGTGCAAAAGATAAGATAGAAGAGTAGTTGAGACAGCAAATTGAATGTGTGTTTCATTATTTATGTAATTTGGTATAAAAATAGTGAGAGTTTTAATTTTGTGCTTGTATGATTAAGGTAAAAGGGAAGAAGAATTAATAAGGTGATAGTGAAATGTCTTTATTGGAATTGCTTAAATGAGATGACATAAAGTGCACTTGATTTTTAATTTGGACATCATCGAAGCTTTCGAAAATGATGCATGCACGTGTCTTTGTATGATGTCATCTCCTTTGATATTGTAATTAGGGCACCACAAAAGCTCTCATAATGAAAAAGCAAATATTTATGGTTTTCCTCAGCCCTTCTGTCCACAGCTGTACTTGACATTATGAATAATTTCAATTCATATAAAAGGCATTAGAAATAATTGAATTGTTCGCCTTAATATATCATCGCACTACATTTACACCCTCATTTATTACTTCGTTTATAGAATTTACACTTGACAATATCTTACATCATCTTCCACAAAAATACAATTAATCCAACCGCTAAAATCCTGCCATATATTCGTTAGTAACCAAAGGCGTACAAACAGTTTTTCCGATCATCCCACAAATTTATTTCTTACAATTAATGTTAGTATATAACTTTTCATTATGGTTACACAATCATTCTTCAAATATAGATATCAATCGACACGATCAAATCAAATCACCTTAGTGAACTCGAAATATGACGTTCACTGATGATGAATGTGATTCAGAATTCAGACTTTGACCTCTCTTTGACTATAACGATTGTAACAAAATTTTGATGACATTTTTCTTGTAAAATAGATTAACTCAAATAAAACAAATCTCAAAAACAACTTACAAACTGGGAAACATTTTTTTTTTAAAGATTTAACATAAATATTCAAAACATTTTTTTTTCTTTTTGAACAAAAATGGGAATATTTTAACCTGGAAATTGATTGCACAATTAAGAGTGAACTTTTTTTAAAAACAATAAAAACCACACAAATCGAATCAAAGCAATCTGTTGAGTTCATTTCGAATTAAAGTTAAATTGGTTTTAGATCCTAGAATCGAGGACTTAATAATTCTTAATCCGGTTCTTCAATTTAGTGAGCTCTCGATAAAGATGAACCAAGTCGTTAATTGGACAATGGATTGAGGGCCAGTCAGCAAGAAAATTTAAGAAAAAGTAAGAAGATTTGACAATGGTCAAAGGTATTAGTGTCCACCTAAAGCGACAACAGGTGTGGCAGTTTCCCATGAGAAAAAAGGTTTGCGCGTGCACTGAAGCGGTGGCAGAGAGGGTGAGTCGGGCGGCGGGTAAAGTACGGATGAGGCGAAAGCCTGCTAGAACCCAACAACTTCCGACGACAAACTAACTCTCCATGTCGTTGTTGTCTCCCTCACTTTTCTGCTTTTTTTTTAACTTTTACTCATAATCATGGTCAGCATAAGCATAAGCAAGAGCATGAGCATGAGCATGAGCATGAGCATGAGCATGCACGTATTCTTAACTTTGAGGGGTTGACTGAATTTAAGGAAAAGAAGGGTTCTTTATTCTATGTTCTGCTCAAAATCTTGTACTTTGATCCCTGCCTCCCTCCCTCCCTCTATGCATATATTGTTGCGACCAATAAAGCCTGTAATAAAGAAGCCTGAACATAGTAGCACTTGCAATGTCTCCTCCTCCTTTTTTCCTTTTTATTTAAATAAGTTTTTGACCATGACTTGTGGAAATTAATTTTGAAATTATTTTTAATAGTGTAATTAATCAAGTTGTTTGAAGGTGACTAGTCAAATTTAATCTCATTATAAAATTTTAAGGAGGTATCCTCCGTTGGGATTGCGATGAATTTTAAAAATTCTTCTAAATTTAGTTGTTCTCAATTGAGATTTTAATGAATTTCAATGAAATTTATTAAAATTTAGATGTCCTCTCAATTAAGATTTTAATAAAATTTAATAAAATCCTTTAAAATTTAGGTATCATCAATAACTAGTGGACTTATAAACATTTCATTAATTTAGGGATTTTAAAAGATTTGGATAAATTTCAAGTTTTAAAAAATATATTATCAAATCTTTTGAAAATTTGCTATATTTGATGAGATTCTTATAGAATTTGTGAAAATATATTCAAATCTACGAAATTCATTAGGACTTATAATCTTTTAATCCATCAAAATCTTAGTTGAGGACATCCTGTAAGTAATAATACATGATTGGTGATTGAATTGAACTGTAGTACTATTTTGATTTTAGTTATGCATGTGAAATTTAGTTAATGTTATTTTCGCTCACATCATTCAGTTAAGTTAGAAGAGCGGAGCAAAAGTGTTTAAACAAGATTCAAACTTAGTCGTCGTGAAATTAACAAACAATAGGCAGAGAGAAGGAACACATCCTCTTTTCGAGATAGAACTAGTCAAAGAACATTTGCTTTTAACTTTCGAAGTTGTCATCTTAGCGATTGGTTCTCACTTGATTTTGAAGTCGGCTTAGAGAAAGAGAATAGATCGTTCTTTCTTTTCTTCTTCCAGAAGGAAAGTGACTGATAGTTACGAGCAAGCGTCTCGGATCAGAGAAAGTCAACGCTTTGAGGTTGAGGGTAGTCGACTTTGAACGTAGGGCTAGTGACTTTGATCAATCAACTCCTTCCGTTACGGCTAGCGAGCACTTTAGGTAGTTAGTGCACGTTTATAGGGCTAAGGAAAAGAATGGCTAATAAAAACCTGACCTTTTCNATCAAGTTGTTTGAAGATGACTAGTGAAATTTAAGCTCTTTAATGATCTAGTATTAAATTTTATGTAATAATACATGATTGGTCATTGAGTTGAACTGTGCAACTATTTTGGTTTTAGTTAATGCACGTGGAATTTAGTAAGAAAGCTAACTTTCAATTGCCAATTTTTTCATTCAATTATATAAAATCATAACCATCGAAGAATATATATATATAGACCCGAATAGTGATGTTTACTTCTTGTTCTGGTGGGTTCACAATAGGACGCCATCATCAGTTATATAAAATCATAATCATAAGATTGTGCTTGCTTCACTAAGCTTGCAAGTGTTTATAAGAAAAGGAGAGGAGGGAAAATAGAAGTTACTAAGTTGAAATGCAATTCTAAAAGATCAAAATCAATAAAATAATAATAAATTTGCTACATTAGTATGAAATCGAATTGGGTTCAAATATTTCGTATTGATTCAGGAACTTTTTAATTTACTCCTAATTTCTATGTACACTCCCATATATCTCTCGCACCAAAAAATGTGTGATTAAAAAGTCGCATATGATGTATTAATAAAATTCGAGTTTGATCGACTTATAAATAATTATACGGCTCTAAAAAATTTCTTGAAATATAGAATTTCATGCAATTAGAAGTAAATAAATGTGAAATCAAATTACAAGGTGAAGCATTATTAATTAAATAGAAAAACGTACATATGAAACAAATTGTATCGTAGAAAACTTCGAATTCTGATTTCTCTTATTTGAATTTCTTGATGAATGATGCATCTCCATTAATTCAACATGAGAAATTAAGATAACTACGTTCTCCTCCTACCCATTGATGTTGGATTACCAACAAAAAGGCCTTCGATCAATGTCTCGATATCCTCAGGTTGGTATTTTATGTACTTGTCAACTTTTCCACCATCCAAATATTGCCTAAATCTCCCTAAAAATGATCGGTATGCTGGGATTACGATCCCCGTAATCGAAACTTGAAGTTCTGATTGAAGTTGTTCATCGCTCACAACCCACGTGCTCTGTGTCCTATGTATTTCATCAAAAGTTGTAGTGAAAATCTTGAACCTTTCTTTAAGTACTGATTTGTTGATTTTACCGTTGACTTGCAATCCGTCATGGCTTAAACATAATAAAATTCGACTCCATGTCTCCCTCTGGTAATTTTTGTGAAAATGTCT
>CAIGRN010058127.1:0-20247 GCA_903798345.1 Fraxinus anomala
GAACGGACTCATTCATCCTGAGCGACCGCAGGGCATTCCATTCGCTCAGATTTTGAGCGACTTGTCAGCTTGGACGATGACATTACTTTGTTATGGGGTCTCTTTTGCATTTATCAATGATCCCATTAGGGCCTTTGTTATGGACTTTTGAACTGGACTTCATTCCTTGGGTCATTTAAATTTGGGCTACACTTTTTGTGTGTCAACAGGTAGATCAAATCTTGCCACCATTTTAAGTTACCATCTAATGAATCAACAAGAACCATTTCAACCCTTCAAGCGGTAGCTAGACAAACTGCCAGCAAATGAAGCAGGTGATAAGTGCTTTTTGTGCACTTATCTGGACCATATTACTAAGCTTTTATATCTTCAAAATGCTAAAGTAAAAACTTGTTTCAGTTTTGAACATGTTCATAAACAAATAGAAAAGAAATAGGGATGAATTGATGATTAGATGGAAAGTTTGAGGACTAATGTGCACATGAGAAAAAGTTGAAGGATCAAAATAGGCATAATTTGAAGTGGAGAACCAAAATGGATGAAAGAATGAAGAAGAGGACCAAAATGTAAAAATTGAGAAGTTGTTTGAAAAAGGAAACAGAGACCGATTAGGGTGCCTGGGCGAGAGCCCTGATTTCAATTGGGCACTTGGCCACTCCATTTGCGGCCAAAATTTATTTATCGTTATCAATTTCAATCAAACCATGAAACTTCATTTTGAGCCATTAATTGCTAGATTTTTAGAGAGTTTTCGGACCCCTTGAAGACTGGTATAAGTACCAACTATCAACACATAATTAGGGGCAGAGAATTGATTGCAAAAAGGAGGCAAAAGAACACATCAAGATCGACTCCAAGAAGTTCAAGATTGAATTCATGGGAGATAAACAACTTTTATATATGTTGTTTTTTTCTTCACAGTATGTTAGGCTGAACAAATATAGTGTTTAGGTTATGATGAATCTTGTATCATGAACCTTTAATTCTTAATTTTTTTTTTCTTTTTGTCATTCAAACACATTTTCAATTATTGAACGATTTTCATGGAATTATCTTCTTTACAATTATGTGCAAAATGATTGTATGAATATTGTGGCATGTTTTATCCTCAAAAGATGGAAAATAAGTTAGACATAGTGTTAAACATCGTAGAGTCTAATAGGAGATAGAAATATGTTGCTATGCTCTACGTGATCTCTAATTATTCACAAATCTCTTAATGCATTATGTTATGCCTCGTAACCTAGGTTCATGCGTGGCTCAACCGACCCACAAAAGCACCTTTGGCAGAAGACATGTGGCATCCAATGTGGAGTAAGGTCTAATAGAGTCCAGATCATCTGACCTACTGAAGCCCATATGTTAAATGACAAGTTTGAGGCCCAAACAAAGTTACTTTGCCAAAGTGGCGAAGTCCAATGAAGAAGAATCCCTTTCTCAACTTTGACTGGTGATGTTCTACGTTTGAAGATTTTAAATTTATGAAATCCCTTTAGAATAATTAATTGGACAATTGTAATGAGTAGAAAGGTCAATCTTGTCAGCATAGGGTATATGGTGGCTGCCTTTTGGGACATTTAATGCACCCTAGGCTGGTGGAGTCAAAATTGATACCTAAGATGTGACACTTCGATAAAAGAGATGAAGTCAGGTGTGTTCTTATCCAACAGTTACTATTGCACATGTAACATTATAAATATCCTTCCATTTGTGCTATTTGGGGGTAATGAAAAAGTATTGACTACAAATTATATATATTATTTCTTTTTGATTAATCTAGTGTTTTTAGTGTTCGAAGTACAATCTTGATTGTGAGTTTGGTTCTTAATTTATCGTTCATTATCGTGTAAGTTATCTCATATCTTTCGCCAGAGCTCGAAGATATTCGTCTCATGTTATAAAAATTCTCCCACATTCATACCCTGTTTATTGTCGATAGGCAATCATCCCATGTATGTTGGAATTAGCTTGAGAAAATGCGAGTGTTTCTAGTATCTGTTATTCAAGTCAACCGTGCAGAAAATGAGGTCAACAAATTGGCGTTATATGTGGGAAACGTCATAATAACCACAAACATTATCAAAGTTCATTGGAGAATAGCTGGGCATCCCCCTTGAAAAATGATTTGTTCATGAAAAAAAAAAGAGAAAGCCCTAAAAGTTGGAAAAATTTGACTGCGTAGTTAAAGAAAAATGAGTTTAGATTGTGATATCCCTCCTAGGAGGGTAAGAGAAGACCCTGATAAAGAGGCTCCACGAGTAGCGGCCCCAGTGGGTGGACCCTGATCCTACCACATGTGTGGTGGAATGAGGGTAGCTACTCATCTGACTCGGGAAATTGCCACCATGGCTACCAACATGAGAAATCACCTACCAAAACATGGCCATGCTAGAACTTCTCATGTAGATGCAAGGCCAATGAGGACCTCCAATTCTTCATTTTGCATCACAAGGATACTACCCGTGGAAGGATAAAGTCCAAAGCCAGAGGGTCCCACCTCTCGATATGCTAGGGAGGTTAGCCCACTTGAAAGGGAAATGGGGATTGATATTTTCTCAAACTATGTTTTTTGTCGACCTATCGAAGTCAATGCTGACAAACCAGAATACAGGTTGTAAAAGGTCTGTTAGTGTGTTTGATAGAATCAATAGTGTGGGAACCAGGTACATGCCATCTTAGTCACCTCCCAGACCTAGGAACAGGTCGTAACTGCCACATTCGGTGACCCAATCATCGGAGGAAAGGTAAGGACGTGCTCCAGGTGCTGCCCCGCCTAGAAATAGGCACCATAGGATGGAAGAAATGGTAGGGGATCAGGCCTCTTATCATCCGCCCAGGTATCAGGCTGATGAGGTGAAAGATTCGATGAACCTCAAAGATCTATTAAACTCGATGACGACAATGAAAACTTAACCATTTCCTAGGAACTGAGAAATGCTCATATCCCGAGTAAATATATGCTACCAGAAGAGGTGAACTAGCTAAGTATTTGAACAGTTACAAAGCACATATGAGTCGGAGAGATGCCACATTTCCATCAAATGCATAGCCTTCCATCTAACTTTAAGTGGGGCAACATAAATTTGGTATAGTAGGATTCTCCCAGGAAGTATAAGGAATTGGCCAGAATTCAAAAGTACGTTCTTGAAATGCTTCGTTGTTAGTAAGAAAGGAGATGTTCATATCCAACGCCTTCAAGACATGAGGCAACAGTCAAGGAAGACATTGAAGAGTATTTCGGCCCGTTTCACTGACGAGATGACATATTATGTACAAGTCACCGATCGGGATGCGTTATTTGTAATATGATGTGGGCTAAACATGAACACTCTCTTCGGATGGATGTATAGAATCAAGATCCCACCAGCTATGATGCCTTGTTGGAAATGATGAAGCATAAGATCATTAATGAGGAGTTGATTGATCACCGAAATAGAGCCACCAGGGGTCTTCAACCATCGTAGAGAAAGCATGGAAGAGGTGTTTCACTTAATGGATTACCAATGGAATCGGGCTAGTAATGAAGTTCCTAATTCAAGGCAAGCACTTACCACATCCACGTTGAAAGCAGTGCCCACGTTGGCTTATGAGGAAGTGACCCTTGAAACCAGTATGAGACAAATTGGATATGGACAACAAGTCCACCAAAGAGGACGAGGTAGAGGGGGGGTTCGGAGCCAAGAAATAGGCCGAACACCCTTCACTATTGTACTTATCATCATTTCTACAGTCATGACACAATAGACTGTAGAGACATAGCCCAACACCCTTGACAAGTGAGCACACGAAATAATGAGATAATTGATCACCCTCCTAGGGACATGCCCTAGTCTAGGCAGGATCAAAGGCATAGGCATAAGGAAGCTAGATCTTCCCATTGGGAGCCATCCCCACACCGGAGGGAAAGCGATAGAAAAAGGCTTAGGGAGGCACAACGACAACGTAGGAACCCCTCGGCCAACATAGAAGACGTTTTATCCATGAAATCGATACGATTTTGGGAGGACCCTACGTTGGGGGCAATACAACAAACTTACAAAGGAATTACGCTAGGCAAGCTAAGGACCCTCCAATGACTAGCTATATAGTGGAGAGTAGTTCTCGAAGGTGACTATCTCCCTTGCCTTTACTGAGGAAGATATTGACGGTATACACTTCTCTCATTATGATGCCCCTTGTGGTGAGGTTTGTTGTGGCCTGTAATGGGTTGAAGTGGATGCTGGTTGATATTGGTAGCTCCGTTAATATACTTTTTGGGGATACTTTCGACAAGATGATCGTTGATCACGAATTTGGTCGAGCTCACCGGTGATAGCATCATCTTGAGAGGGAAAATAACCCTTACGGTGGAAATGACAGAGCCATCCCAGATAGCTTTGGACTTTATAGAATTCGTGGTAGTAGATAATAGGTCAGCCTACCATAGGGTACTAGGTAGACCCACCTTAAAGGATTTATGGGCAGTCACATTCATTTACCACTTATGCATGAAGTTCCCTACTAAACATGGAATTGCCACAGTTAGGGGTGACCAAAGAGGAGCAACGAAATGCTACATCAATTCAATAAGAAAAGTTGACCCAGGGATGTCAACATGGTGCTAATGGATGTTGATATGGTAGATGCCCCAGGAGACCAAAATTTTGGTCAAGAAGATGTCGAAATAGCGGACGTCCTTGAGCAGACAGTCATGACTGATGAATTAGACCCTAGTATTATTGAGTTTGAATCCCGAGCAGCACCAATGGAGGAGCTAGAGAGCTTCTCAGTAGATCCCACAAAGGCACTTTAGGTGGGAAAAGACCTACCATCGGAGACCAAAGAAAAACTAAAGGATTTTTATGTAGGAATCTTGATGTCTTTGCATAGAGGTATGAGGACATGATAGACATCGACCTGATTGTCAATTGTCATTACTTGAAAATTGATCCTAAGGTTGTGTCCCATAGACAGAAGAAAAGAGCCCTCAACCCAGAAAGATACGAGGCCCTTAAAGAGGAAATGTAGAAGTTGATAAAGAACAACTTTATTAGAGAGATCATTTACCCAAAGTGGGTCTCGAACGTAGTCTTGGTGACGAAGCACAATGGTAAATGGAAGGTATGCATAGACTTCTTTAACCTTAACTAAGCTTTTCCAAAGGAAAGTTTTTTCCTTCCAAGAATAGACCAATTTGTGGAATCCACTGCTAGGTACGAGCTTTTGAGCTTTATGGTTGCCTACTCAGGCTATAATCAAATCCCTATGCAATCGCAGATGAGGAAAACACTTCTTTTATCATTGACGGAGGTCTTTATTGCTACAAGATGATGTCCTTTGGGCTAAAAAATATCGGTGTTACCTACCAGAGACTTGAACATAGGGATGTGAAGGGGCCTTCCAGGGGCCAAAAAAGCTTCTAGGACAAGCCCCATCCCTCTCAAAAACCAAATCTGGAGAAGCTTTGCAGCTCTATTTGGCCATTTCTACTAAAGTCATAGTGCAGTTCTCATAAGAGAAGAAGATACTTACCAATTACCTATCTATTATGTGAGTAAGGTACTTTTCGCTGTTGAAACCTACTACCCCGATATGGAAAAGTTAACTCTAGCCTTGATCACCATATCTAGAATGTTGAGGCCATACTTCCAACCTCACATGACACTCATGTTAATCAACTTCCTACTCAAGCAAGTGCTTCAGAAACCCGACTCTTTAGGAAGATTTCCAAAATGGGTAGTTTAGCTCAGTGAGTTTGACATTGTTTTCAAAACAAGAACCACTATCAAAGGCCCGGCCCTCGCAGACTTCATGGTAGAATTTGCCAATGTTTAGGATATGGATGAAATCATGGAGCCCATGAAACCTCTTACATGGAACCTATTCGTAAATGGCTCATCCGGGGATGAGTAGGTGTGGTCCTAATTAGCCCTAAATGACACAAGTTCAACTATTCAGTGAGGTTTGGGTTCAAAGCTACCAACAATATGGCAGAATATGTAGCGCTACTTGCCGGCTTGAGGTTAGCTAAAGAAACTAAAGAAATGGAAGTGAAGAAGTTGCTTATTAACAGTGACTCCCAAGTAGAAGTTAGCCAAGTAAATGAAAACTTCACGGCTAGAGACAAGAGCATGGTAGCATACCTCAAATTGGTAATGGACTTACTTCCACCTTTTGAGAAATTCAAGTTGGCTCAAATTTCAAAGATGAAAACGCCCACGTTGATGCTTTGTCATAGTGGCTAGTAGCAAAGACTCGGAACTACTAACGATTGTACCGATTGAACATCTTTCGGAGCCCTCCACTACTAAAGGAAAATAGGTAATGTGGATAGAAGGAACCCTATGTGGATGCAACCAATAGTGGCCTTTCTTAAAGATCAAACCATTCCTAGTAATAAAGATTAAGCTTACAAGCTTATAAGAATTGCAGCCCACTTTGTATTCCAGGATGATGTGCTCTATAAAAGAGGTTTTTCCTCGCCCCTTCTCCGATGTGTTGGGGAGGAAAAAGCTACCTACATCCTCCATGAAATTCATGAGGGCAGTTGCGGCAATCTCGCTAGAGGGCTCGCGCTGGCACAAAAAACACAACAAGTGTATTATTGACCCAGTTTGAAAAAAAATCGATCCAATTTGTACGAGAGTACTATAAATGTCAACATTTCTCTCATATCCAGAGACAATCCTCCCAAGAACTAACAGTGGTATCCAGCCATGGCCATTTGCCAAATGGGGGATTGACCTTATAGGCCCTTAGGGTAGCGCAAGCTTTGTTATAGTTGCCATTGATTACTTCCCAAAATTGGTCGAAGCCGAACCTCTGGCCAAGATCACAAAAGCCAACATTTTTAAGTTCCTATGGAAGAATATCATATGTCGATTTAGAATTCCTCATTCAATTATCTCAGATAATAGTCGTCAGTTTGAAAACGAAATGGTCAAGGACTTATGTGAGAAACTTGGGATCAATAAGCATTTTTCGACACCTCACATCCATAGGCAAATGGATAAGTAGAGGTTGTAAACAAAACCATTAAGTATACTTCGAAAAGAAAACATGACGCCTCCAATGAAGCATGTGTTGATGAACTACCACAAGTATTATGGGCAATCCGAACTACAAGTTGGACCCCAACTGGAAAAACCCCATTCTTAATGGCTTACAGTGCGAAAGCAATAAGTTCGGTGGAAGTCGGGTTACCTTCCCTCGTGGATTGCAATTCAACGAAATATCCAATGATGGGTTGAGAAGATGTGAGCTCGACTTCCTCGATGAAATAAGGTACAAATCCCAAGTAAAACTAGCCGCGTATCAAAGGAAGATAACCCATTACTATAATGTGAAAGTTAAGAAAAGGTCCTTCCGAATAAATGACTTCGTACTTCGAAGAATCTTCATGTCCGCCAAAGAACCAGGGATAGGCACGTTAGGTCCAAACTGGGAAGGACCATATTACATCAAAGAAGAGCTATGACCTGGCACTTATTAGGTAGAAGCAGAGTTATTAAAACCGGACCGGACCGCCCAGTCCGGTTACTATGATTGGTACATTTAGCAAGTGACCCGGTCAAATATTGGTTGAACCGCTCAATGCCATGACCGAACCGGACGGGTTTAGATGAAACCAGAACCGGTTCAAGGGTGAATCGGTTTATGGCAGAGTCAAGTACAAAATTTTTATTCAATATACAAAGGTAGAGATTCGAACCTTGGCATTTGAAGTGAAACATCACATCCTTAAACATTATGGCAACATCTGAACTTGTGTCACAATGGTGAACTAATACATATATATTTTATATTTGGAAAAATTGTTCTCCTTTATTTTAAAAAATATTTTTTTATTACAATTATAACTTAGCAATGACCCACCGGTTAAACTACTAACCCACCAGTCGAACCACGACCTGGTGACCCAATAATTTTTTTAAGTCGACGAACGGGTCACGTCTGATAACTATGGATAGAAGATCTAGATGGGAAAATGTAGCCTTTCCCATTGAACATAGAGCATCTTAGAATATACTACCAGTGAATGGGTTCTACGGCTAGAGAAACCTTCCCAGTCATTGTAAATACTTTGAAGTGATTCAATAAAAGTACGTTTTGATATGTCTAAACACAAGTATGCCATGACAAAGCTGAATGTCATGGAAGAAGCCCCTACATAGATGAACCATCCATTATGTAAGGAAGCGTGGGCGCCTCAGAGAAGATGATGAGATTCCAAAAGGGATTCCATCATTGACTATCCAAGGCATACAGCACAAGCCTCCTATGATGAAGTTGAACGTCATGAGAGAAGTCCCTACATGGATGAGCAATTCACCATGTAGAAAAGTATGGGTGCCTCGAAGAAGAGGATTAGATCCCAAAAGGAATTACCTCATTGGCTCTCCGAAGCGTACATCATAAGCCTCAAGCCCCTACATGGATGAACCATCTACCATGTAGAGAAGCCTGAGCACCTTGGAGAAGATGATTAGATCCCAAAAGGGATTACCCCATTGGCTCTTCGAAGCGTATAGCACAAGCCTCCTATGACGAAGCTAAATGTCAGGGGAGAAGCCCCTACATGGAAGAACCATTCACCATATAGGAAAGTGTGAGCGCCTCGAAAAGAAGATTAGATCCCAAAAAGAATTACCTCATTTGTTCTTCGAACCGTACAAGATAAGCCTCCGATGATGAAGTTGAACATCATGGGAGAAGCATATGGATGAACCATCCACCATGTGGGAAAGTGTGGGCGTCTTGGGAAAAAAAGATCAAATCTCAAAAGGGATTACCTCATTGGCGCTTCGAGGTGTACAACAAAAGCCTTCCATGATGAAGCTGAATGTCATGGAAGAAGCCCTAATATGGACGAATCATCCACCATGTAGAAAAACATATGGGCCTTAGAAAAGAGGATCAGATCCCAAAAGGGGTCATCGTATTAATATTCTGAGACATGAGAGAAATGTTAACTGCTGAAAAGATATGTACCTCATGGAGGTCCCAAAACTTAATGTTATAACTTATTTTTGGAGGTCATCATGTTTACTTTATTCTCACTTGCAAGTTATATTGTTAAATTTATATACTTTATGAAGGTCCCAATACTTGCGAGTTGTTGCTTAAGTTCTGAATCTTATTGTTAGTTATATTGTTTAAAGTTATTGATGGTCGTCTTAGTACTTGGAAAATTCAAACAAGAAGATAGAGAAATATATACTTCATTAAACAAAAGATTGTACATTGGTGGGCCTCGGCCAATACGTTACAAAAAAAATCCTATACTATGCAAGAGGTAGTAGAGAATCTACTACCTCCATAGCAGGTGTTTCAACAGTAGGGGCTTCTTGGCCTGAAGCTTCATCCACAAGAGCACCCTATTGGTTTTCTGCCTCCACTGCATCATCAGTGAAGGTCTGAGGTACCTCTTCCAAAAACTTTGCTTTCAGCTCAGAATCATTGAGTTCTAGGTAAACTTTTCCTACCCTCTCCACTATTTCGGCATAGGAAAATGTCCTTCAAATAGTGACAAAGCTTTGATACTCTTCCGTCAGATGAAAGTTGGCAATGTAGTCCTGCACTGCCTCCTCACCTGCCTTTTGAGCATTAGCCTTGGCTTGTTCAGCCTCCTTCACATAATACCTTATTTAGGTCTCCAGAAACCCAAGGCGTCCTTGAGCCCATCGTTCTCTAAATTGGCCTTCGCCAAAGCTTCAGCTGTTAGCTTCTGATGATTGTTTGAAGTTTCAAACCTTTTTGTCAAGGAAGCAACCTAGCACGAGGATTCATGGACCTCCATCTTTAGAGCTTCAATCTTCGCTAAGGTAGAATCCAATTTAGTCACCTCTTCAGCTCGCTTGGCCCTCAGCTATTCAGCCATGGATCTTATTTTCTTTATCTCATCCTTCATTGAGGCAAACTTTTCAACTGACTCCCGATTGCGTGTCTGAATATCTTTGAGAACTTCTTAGCATTCAAAACTTGTAAAAATTGGTAGTGACGCTACGGGCCTCAAGTGGCAGTATCTCTATTATTATTTGGGCAATCTCCTTATCTTTTTCTGCCAAACTTTTCGGACGTCCTAGGGGTCTTCGCCACTGGCGCCTTTTTCACAACCTCGGAGGTCTGCTCTACCACCTTCGCAACCTTTTCACTGGCCTCCTTAACCTCCTAAGCCTTGGCCAAATTGAATAAAGCCTGTATCAACTTTGAAAGAGGAGGTAGGGTTTGCTGGGTAGCTGGGACAATGGTTGTACCAAACTTTCCAGAATCTAAATCGGTATTATGGGACTATTTCCTCTTCTGAGGCTCCTCCATTTTTCCTTCGCCCTTGTCAACCATTTGGCCCCTTCATCCTCGCTTTTCTCAGCATGCTTCTTGCTGAGGCACTCTAGTTTTCCCCTAAAGTACTTCGTACACCCAGAGGAGGACTTCAAAGCCTTGGCTTTCACTATAGATGTGGCTCTTAATATTGACTCCATATCAGAGGTGGGGTACTTCTTCCTCCCAAAATCATCTTTAATAAGTGAAGGTTATGTTAAAACTTAAGCATTGTGTATCAATCAGTGGACATCAGAATTTAAATTTCGAAGCCATCAATCTAAAGTCCAAGAAGAATTTGCTTCGATCGATGAGGAAGTCAAAGTGGCGTGATTTTTGTTGGTCGGTAGATATCTTCAATAACATCCAACTCAGCTTGGGAAAGTTCGAAACGAGTCCCTAAAACTGTAAAACAAAGAATGTCAAACATGTTACAAATAAAATACAAGTTACAAAAGGGAGGTTTACGAGCTTCCAAATACTAGGTCAGCACAGTACAAACTGGAGCCTTGTCCATATCAACCATCTGACATTTGCCCTTAACCCAGAACCATGACTCTTTCCAACCCTTTGGACCCACCACAAAAGGGATCTGACCCCCTCTAAAGGAGTCATATAATACCACCATTTGGACTCTCCTTTCCTAAGTACTCAATGTTGGAAAAGTGTTTAGAAGACGTAGAGTGACATATCCTCACCAAGAGAGATTTCCTTCCACAGGAAATGTGCCCAACTAGCTGGCTCTACCCATTTGGTAATAGTTGGTGGGAGTCAACATATAGGACCTCAGCACCGTCCCAAGAAATGGGTGTGGAGGTAGATGCACAACAGCCCTACACAGGAACTTATTAATTACCACACATCTCGACCTCAGATAGCAGGTACGTTCGTGGGATTCAATCACTAAGAGTTCTATGGAATTTGGAATTTTATATTTTTCCCTAATTTTAGCTAACTTTGTGGAGGTCATTGCAGAAGCGATTCTTGCAACCCCACCCCACCTCATAGTTTATGGGACCTTCACTCATTGCCCAATAACTTCCATTTGACCCCCCAAGAGTAGCCCATTCTCCAACCCTGGCATTGGTGACCCTACCACCGACCCGAAAGCCATTAAAATCGAGAAAACACAAGACGGAAAGGATGGGAAGATAAAATTTTTAAGAAAATTACATAAATGAAAGGAAGCTCTAGGAATGCAACGTCGTTGAAGAACATAAATGAACAGAGATGTTTTCGATTGCTGGAGAAATTTTAAGACCTGCAAAAGAGAAAAACTGATAGAAAGACTATGATTTTGGCTTTTATAGGAAGAAAGGACGAGGCTCAACCATTGGATCTAGATCTACTTCATCTGAAGCGTTCATTTTTTAAATTCATCTGAGGCATTGAATTCAAACATTTTTTGTTGTTAACGCCTTAGATTGATAGGTGTTTCGAACATATGAGCCTCGACATGTTAATCTGCACTTACAGCAGTGTGGCCATCATTGTGCATTTAATGTGTAACAGTTGTACATATATTGGAAGTCAAAATGCCTCAGTTGTCTTTCCTTGTTAATGCATCAAAACATCAAATCATTGGCACAATTCTCAAAAGCATACTTTGTTGACAAAAAAAAGATCTTCAACCATTCAACGCTCCACTGCTTCGGCTCAAAAAATGAAATTTTAGCTATCAACAAAACAAGAGCCTCAGCAGTTCAGCACTTCACTGCTTCGGCTCAAAAAATGAAAGTTTGGCTATTTACAAAATAAAAGCCTCAGTAGTTCAACACATCTCTGCCTCAACTCAACACACAAATTTCAGCTATTTTCAAAACTAGAGCTTTAGCTTTTCAATATCTATACTTCGGCAAATGTCCCTGCTTCGGCTCAACAAATAAATTTCGACGTTTATGTTGACCTATGATTGATCTCATGTTTTGATTATAACAAATAGATTGCTTTATCTATAACAATTGAATTCAAGTCTTCATAACTATTATGGCCAAATTGATCAATTGAGAACAAAGGATTGCTACCAAAAGAAACAGAATTTTCAATCAAAGAAAATCGAGATAGAAGTCGAGCGTTCACGTCAAATCAAGTATTCACGTTGAATCAAGTATTCATTGAAGATATTAGATTTAAATTATTTGGATTCATATGTAAAGGTAAATTTTTTTAATCCTTTGTAATAAATCACTAGAATCTCAAAAAGTTGAATTTTTATGCACGAGATAAATTATTCATAAAAACCCTTGCATAAAAATTATTTTTCAAAAAGATAAAAATTTCCACTTGATTTTTAAAATTTTTAAAAGTATCATTTATCTTGAAAAATTAAGTGAATGTTTTTCAAACACCAAAATTTTTCAAAATAAATCAAGAAAAAAAAAATTCAAAAAATTTTGTCCAAGTGAATGTCCGGTTGGGCTAGCGGACGTCCGGTTCGTCCAACTGTCAAATTTTTAACTATTTTGAATTTTGATGCACATAGCTAGTTTGGTTGTCCGATTCAGTAAGAGGATGTCCGGATGGGACGTACGGTTGGTCAGAAATTTTGACGTTTTGATTGCTATAAATATCACTTCTCTTTACATTCAATATACACTCGTAAGAGCATTTATGTGAGATATTCTTGAGCAAAGCTATATTGATTTATCTTTATAAAATCATTTACTTTGAAAAACTTTCGATTGAATTAACTTTGAAAATCATTCTACTCATCAAAGTATTTCTCACCTAACACTTGAGTTTCATTCATTGCTATACATTAAAGTGTTAGCATATTTCTCTCTTAGTACTTAATTTAATTATACTATTTATTAAGAGAGAAGTTTCAAATTGTAAAATCAACTTCCATTTAGATTTGTGGGTCGTGTCGAGATCCCATAAAGCTCAACATTGTATAAGGATCAGTGTTCCTTGTTTGTAGGTCACCGGAAGTATTGTAAATGGTTGGATTGCACCACAAGTCATATTGAAAATGCCTTGCTCATGCTGGAGTGCTTGGTAACGGAGGACCTAAATCATTGTTTTGGATCGAACCCCCATAATTATATCGTTTACATCATTTCTCCCTTTTACTTATTGTATTTACATTTGTGCTTATTATTTTATTTTATCGTTTTAACCTTAACTTGCTTGAATTTATACTAATTTTTCGAAAAACTTTTAATAACCAATTCATCCCCCCCTTAGTTAGTCATTCTTGGGCTATCGGTTCAGTATTACATTAGGACACAAGAATTAGGTATAACTTCAAATTCTAACTATGATATCAATAGCTATACTTGGACTTAGGGGACTATTGTGTTGGTCAAAAACCTAACCATGACGGAAGTGCGCTTTAAATAAATTTTGCTCCAGATAGAAACCCACGCTTGACATGAATGATCAGACACGGACTTGGGGGACTATTGTTATGCCTCATCACCTAGGTTCCCAGGTAGCTTAGCCGACCCACCAAAGCAACTTCTACCGAAGCCATGTGGCTTCCGAGATCATCCTACATGTCGAAGCCCATATGTTAAAAGACAAGTTTGAGGCCCAAACAAAGTTGCTTTGCCGAAGTGGCGGAGTCCAGTGAAAAAGAATCGGAGTTTCAACTCCAACTGGTGACGTTCCACATTTGAAGTTTTTAAATTTATGAAATCCCTTTAGAATGATTGATTGGGCAGTTGTAATGAGTGAAAAAGTCAATATTATCAGCATGGGGTATGAGGTAACATTTAATACTCCTGGGGCTAGTGGGTTTGAAATTGATACCTAAGATGTGATGTTTCGGTAAAAGAGATGGAGCCACGTGTTCTCTCATCCAACTGTTACTATTGCACATGTAACACTGTAAATATCCCCCCATTTGTGCCATTTGGGGGTAATGAAAGTATTGACTACAAATTATATATTTATTATTTCTTTCTGATTAATCTAGTGTTTTTAGTGTTTGAATTACAATCTTGAATGTGAGTTTGGATCTTAATTTATCGTTCATTATCGTGTAAGTTATCATATATCTTTCGTCAGAGCCCGTCTCGTGTTATAAAGCTTTTCCATGTTCATACTCAACTTATTTTCGATAGACAATCATTCCACACGTGTTGGAATTAGCTTGAGAAAATGCAAGTGGGCTTGGTATCTATTGTCCACTAAAGCCGTGCAAAAAATAAGGTCAACACATTCTTGTATGTTTGCATTCATCATAAAAATATAATCGGGTCACATATGAGAATAAGTTTGATTCTACTCGAGAGAGATTGTTAAATAAATGAGGAATATTGATCTTCATAATTGAATCGTGTTATCAAATTGTAAGGTTAGGGTTAAAGGGAATTCATACAAGGGCCTTCGAGATCCTAGTATACTTTACGTCAATTGATTTTCATAAAAACTTGCATTAATCACATCTTTACATTGATTTTCATTAATTTAGGTATTGCGTTCATGAGTAGACTACAATTTAGTCGTAGAAAAAATCACCAATTTTCATTGTTTCGGTTAACTCTTAGTTTAATCAAATTTAAATCAATACAATCTCCATGGGTACAACTCTTGGACTCAAAAATTCATTTCACTACTTGTTAATGAACCGTGCACTTGCCGTGATTTCAAAAGAAATAATATTTTTGTGGGAAGTTTTTGGCGTCGTTGTCAGGGATTGTATTTGAGTTTCATTTCATTTATATTGACAGTAATTCAAAATTTTTGCTTTTATTTTATTTTTATTTATCGATTTATTTTAGTGCTTCTATTTTCTCTCTTTCAAGCATTTTATGTGAAATTTGGGAGGCCATGAACTAATACCAGCTAATCTAAAAATCAAGCATACTTTTCACCATAGGCAAAGAGAAGTAAGAGAAGCACAACACACATAGATGTCTAATGCACAGAATAATCTGGTTGTTCAAGTGAATGTAAAGGTAGTGGTCGATGAAGTGAACATGCTAGTTGGGGACTTTATGACTCCACATATTATTCAAAGCCAATCTAACATTGTTTATCATCCCTTGGGTGGTCGAACTTTCAGCTGAAAACCAATGTCGTCCATTTATTCCAGAATAGAAATCAAGTATATGGCAAGGCTAATAAAAATCAACATACACATGTCTCTATTTTTTGAGATGTATCAACACTTTAAATATCAAGGGATTTCAGATGATGCTATCAGATTGAGATTGTTCCCATATACTCTACGTGATAGAGACCTTGAGTGGTTGGACTCACAACCCAATGCTAGTGTCACCACAATGACTTAGCTAAAAAATTATATACCAAATTCTTTCCACTGACGAAACATGACATATCCATATTACGTCAAAGAGAAATTGAATCCTTTTATGAGGCTTGGAAATATGATTTGGAAGTGTCATCATCATGGAATTAGTAAAGGGCTCTAGCTCCAATACTTTTATTAGGTTGACTTCAATCTTACAAAAGCACGGTGGACTCATCATCCAATGGCTCCTTATCCACGAAGACAATTGATGAAGCCTTTGAGTTATTTAATAGAGTGGCTACTACCACAACCATATGGGTTTCTAAGCGGGATGTTCATAAAAAGGTACCGGGAGTGTGTAAGGTGGAAACTTATACATCATTGTCTGCAAAAATTGACTCTTTGGTTTATAATGTTGAAAGCAAGTCACAGTCAGCCAATACAGTATTGGCAAAGCGGTCAAGTTGTGAAGAATGCGGGGCAAATCATATTACAGCAAATTGTCCAATTCTTGCACAAGATATAGAACAGTTTAATATGTACAAAGAGGCCAGCGCCAACAAAATTAAAAATATTCTGACACTTACAACTCTGGTCGGAGGAAGCATCCAATTTTTTCTTAGAATAATCAAAATCCTACTTAACCATATGGTTATCAGTATCAATAGCTTAAAATTCCGTTGGAAGAGATGTTTGGAAAATATATGGGAATGACAGAGCACTACATAAAGGCAAACAATCAAGGCATGAGAAGGACCGAGAGAAATCTTCAAAATCATAGTGTTGCAATCAAGAACCTAGAAACTTAAATAGGACATATGGCACTTGCTATATTAGGCAGAGCACCAGGTGCCTTGCCAAGTAATGCTGAGACTAATCCCAAAGAGAAAGTAATGGCCATAAGTATTTTAGAGAATGAAATAATTGATTATCCATCAAGCAATCACAACAAGAAGTAGAGTACAATTTCCTGAGATAACATTCAAAAGACCAGTTAAAATCATGAACAAAGTGCCTACAATAGATGATGAGTCTAAAAATTCAATTGAGAAAAAATTGAAAGAGAATTAAGACAATCCACAAGCTAAGATAGCTGCTTGTATCAGAGAATATGTATCTCCCATCCCATTCCTACAATGGTTGATAGAAGAATCAAATATTCAAGAGACAAGGTTGGGATATACTCATCAAAGCTGACAAATTGATATTTTTCGGCAAACTCTGTTGTTCTAGATGTAGAAGAAGACAAGGATATTTCAATAATCTTGGGGCGATCATTCTTAGCAACATGTCGAACTTTGATTGATATGGAGAATTGTGAGCTAACCTTGAGAGTAGATGAGAAATAAAAAGTTTTTAAATTACATAATCCATCCAAACAACCATTAGACCTCGATGCAATTGTATTGATAAAGATGAACTACCAACTCAACAAAACTGTTAGAAGACAAGAATGGAGAATTCAGAGTTTGGAGTGCAAAAAGATGATGCAAGACTGGAAATTATAAAGAGTGCAAGGGTGAAACATTTCGACTAGAACCACCATTAGTAAATCACCTAAAAGTCAAGCTCTAGACTATAAATCGAGCGCCTAATGGGAGGTGACCTATTTTTTTTATCCATTTTCACTTATTTTGATTAACTATTGCATTACAAGTAGTTTTAGTGATTGCATTAATTTAGGAACTCCTGCATTTAAATGGTTTTTAACATATTTTAGGCAGTATTTTAAGATTGTCATTAGTAACTTTAGCATATTTACTTATTGGTAACAGTTTTACTTAAGTTTATCGTTAACATCCTAGCATTATATTAAGCTTACATTGATATGATATGCATTCTTAATGTTGCACCTATATTTCAATCTTCAAGCCAATTTGAAATACTCATCTTTTCCTAGTTATCAGATTTTTGCAGGGATGCACACTATGTTAGATAGTTTTTCTAAATATTAGAAGATTAGAATTTTTTTTTAGTGTTAATTCGTTGCGAATATTTAAACCTTATATGCTATCATTAATTTTTTTAAATTCTTGAAATAGAAAATTAAAGTCTAGCAATAAAGAAAAGTGGTGGTTGTCATGACGTTTATCAGTCGGGCCAACCTGATCCTTCTACTTATCCGGGTCTACTCCCAGAGAGTTTCTGATCATTACTCCTTTATTTTGATTATTTTCCTTTTTACATTGGGGATGATATAATATTTTTGTTTGGAGATGGGTAAGTATTAGGATATTTAGAAAGTATATTTATTTTGCAACTGCTCATCGAGTATGTATAATTGTTTAATTTTAAAAAAAAAGGAAAAAAATTTGTAAAAAAAAAAACCCCATACCCAAAAATATGTCTAGTTTAGCATTGAATGACTTGATACATATGATGTTATTTATTTGTTTGAATTGAGTATAGTTTTAGTTAAAACTAAACAACATCATATCTTATGCTTTTACTATGTACTTATCCACGCTAGACTTAATTATTTGAGCATATAGCCATTATTGAAATATTACTCATGTTGGAGCATGACTTGATTATGTGGATTTGATTGTTGTTGTGTTGACCTAGGTTTTGAACAGAATCCCCAAATCCTTAATATAGAAACCGAACTGCTAAAAAGCGATTTGGGGATAAGAAGGTTAATACTTGTGTTCATAGAACTTTGATGATTTGGAGTTTTCGAATCAAAGATTTGGTTGAAGGAGTTTGAGTTAAGGAGTCTAGAATGGGCACTGGCCACTTTTAAAATTTGAATCTCGCATCAAAAGAAACGGTGATACATCTTAAACCTATCTTTATAGTTTTTATGATTCGAGTTATTAAGCCTGCTAGGATATTTAAAACCAAGTTTTGTTTTATTTTGTTTAAGGACGAACAAAAATTCTAATTTGGGGATGTTTGATAAGTGCGTTTTGCACACTTATCTGGACCATATTTTTAAGGTTTAATGTCATCGAAGTGTTAAATTTTACTTAGCTTGGGTTAACTTTCTCTTATTTCAATTTCAGACTCGTTCAAATGGAAAAGAAATAGGGATGAATTGATGATTAGATGGAAGGTTTGGGGACTAATGTGCACATGAGAAAAAGTCGAAGGATCAAAATAGGCATAATTTGAAGTGGAGAACCAAAATGGAGGAAGGAATGAAGAAGAAGACCAAAATACAAGAGATGAGAAGTTGCTATAACTAGGCACTTGCCAAGTTATATGGACCGGGAAATTGCGTGACCTTGAAAATAGAACACAAAGACCAATTAGGGTGCTCGGGTGACAGCCCTAATTTCAACTGGTCACTTGCCCACGTCATTCGCAACCAAAATTTGTTTTTTGTTCAGAATTTCAATCAAACAGGGAAACTTTGTTTTAGGCCATTAATTGCACTATTTTAGCGAGTTTTGGGGACCCCTTGAAGGCTAGTATAAATACCAACTATCAACATATAATTAGGGGTGGAGAATTGATTTCAAAAATGAGGCAAACGAACACGTCAAGATCGAATCCAAGAAGTTTATGATTGAATTCAATAATTTTTGGGTCATAAACAACTTTTATATATTTTGCTTTCTTCTTAACAACATGTTAAACAAATATAGTGCTAGGGTTATGATGAATCATGTATCATGTATCATGAATCTTTAATTCTTAATTTTTCTTTTTGACATTCAAACACATTTTTAATTATTGAACATTTTTCATGGAATTATCTTCTTTACAATTATGTGCACAATGATTGTATTAATACTGTGGCTTGGTTTACCCTCGAAAGATGAAAAATAAGTTAGACATAATGTTAATCGTCGTAGAGTCTGACAGATAGAAATATACTGCTATACTTTACATGATCTTTAAGTATTCATAAATCCATTAATGCATCCGTCATAAAATAAAGTCGGGTCACATAAGAGAATGGATTTGATTCTACTCAAGAGATATTGTTAAACACATTAGGAATACTGATTTTTATAATTGAATCGTATTGTCAAATTGTAAGATTATGGTTAAAGGGAATTAATACATGGGGATTCGGGATCCTAGTGCTTTTCATCGATTGATTTTCATAAAAACTTGCATTAATTATATCTTTACATTGATTCTCATTAATTTAGTAGCCCTCATAAGTAGATTACAATTTAGTCATACAAAAAATCACGAATTTTCATTGTTTCGGTTAAGACTTAGTTTAATTGAATTTAAACCAATACAATCTCTGTGGGTACGACACCTGGACTCAAAAATCCATTTTATTACTTGGTAACGAACCATGCATTTGCGGTAATTTTAAGCTAAATAATATTTTCGCGACGGCAGGCAGTTGGACATCGAGCAATCTGTTGAAGAAAACATGACCTGACCTGGATGGCAAGCAGGCAGCTGAAAGAAATGGGTTTAGATGATGCCATGTAGGCTATTGAAGAATTTGGTGATGGCAGGTCGGCATTATGGACGGCAAGCAGGCAAATGAAACAACAAGCAGGCTGGCCAATCTTTCACCACCTTACCTAAGTATTCTGGCCACCAAACTGAGTGTTGATCGAACACGAAAGTGCAGCCTGAATCTGTATTTGAGACTTATCGAATTCAAAGTCCAAAGCTTGGCCGACAATAACTAGCGACAAGTGAATGGTGCGACCTTTGGCAAGTGTTGCTGAGCTTGGGGCGCGGCATTTCATTCACAATCCCTCATTCTCTATATATAGGATCCCATGGGTGTCTCTTTTGCATCCCTTATCATATTTGCATTGAGCATTGCA
>CAIGRN010058156.1:0-12346 GCA_903798345.1 Fraxinus anomala
ATTTACTTAGCCTCTATTTGGTAGAGATTTAAAATCGAATTTTTAGTAGATTTTGATAAAAATGATAAAATGTATAATTGAAAAGTTATGAGTCTCATGAAATGTGTGGTTAAAATTAATTGTTGACTTTGATTTGAAATTTTAATTTGAATATAATTCAAACAAAACAAGGGTATAATAATATTTTTTTTGGAGAATATGTAGTTAAAAAGTAAATTTTTTTTTTTTTTTTGTTTATATGTAAAATTATTACATTGAGAGTACGTGTGTCTGAAAACGAATTTGATGAAAAAAACTGCCTGAGTGCAAAATCAAATTGAAATCGTTAGTTTAAATTAATGGGTACCATATCATTCCAATTTTGCACCGAACCAAATCATTTTAAAACGATCCGATTTCAAATTCAATAGTCAAATGAACCGATCTACCCAATTAAAGAATTAAAATAAATATTATGTTACATCAATAAATTTAACGATAAACTGACATATTCAAATAATTTATTGATTTTTTTAAAGAAAAATTCAAATAAATTGTAATTACTTCATTTGCTTGATGAGTGGCTTCTATGTGGTTCTAACTAAAAATAGCGACTAGTGGTTTGAAAGCAAACATAAGTGCCAAAAATGGTTTGGGTCAATTTGATTTGAATAATGCTATTTATTATCATAATGATAAATTATCGATAATGTGACAATTTATATGAAATAATGAGATTGAACAATTCAATTTATATGGGAGAGAAGGAGATGAGAGAGAGATGTGATGAATAATGAATTGTCACATTATCGATGATTTATCATCATGATGATAAATATCATTACTCATTTGATTTGGTTTGCAAATTGCAATTATCCCTATAACTACAATTTTTACACTTTGATCATATTTCAAGTTTTCTGTACGATTTTCATCCTTTTTTATCTAAACATTCAATATTGATCCTATAACTCTTGAAAACGTCCACGATGGTCCGCAAAACCTCTATAATCATCCAAAAATTTCCTCATCAAGTTCTAAAAGTGTATAAATCAGTTTTGGCTGCCAATCTACTATGAGAGAAGAAATTAGCCTTCCACCTTTTAACTGAAGGGGTGTCTACCACTATCGTCCCCTTAATCCTTCCCTTAACGCGCATATAAACTAACTCGAGTCTTTCACGCCCTCTTAAAAAGTGTAAAGGGAGTAGAAATGATCGACCATCAATTCGGAAAATCCTAACCTATGCCGTAGCAACAGGAAATCAAAAGGAGTTTTCCATTTGACAGGACAGAGTTAGGTTTGAATATTTTCCAGGAAGAAATAAATCTATGAATAATCGAGGTGAAGGACAACCTTAGCCCAACCACAAACAAGGTCAGGTTAAGAGCCACACACCCTTCCAGGGTATCACAAGCTCGATCATAGACCATTGACACGAATATCTTGATCAAGCTAGGGACATGGTACATTACATGCCATAACTTAGGTTCTTTGGGGTTTTTGGTGGACTCAAACAGGGTCTAAGAGAATTGAAAATTGATGAAATTATAAGCTATTCCACGAAGAGCACACCTTCAAATCCTCAATTCAAAATCAGAGGTGTCAAAATAGGTGGACTAGGTTAGACCGTCCCATCAATAGTGAGGCCTAGACCAAATGGAGTACATGGGGCTCGGAGAAACAACAAATAATTCCCACATTTAACACAAAAGTCGAAAATAGGATGTTAATGTTGCTTTATGAAAATGTTCCGGGCTATTCAGGTGCAGCATTACACAATGATATTCAATTTCTTTCGCATCTACAGACGAACATAGAATGATACATTGTTCTTGGTATGTCAATGTCTCGGGTATTTAGGCTTAGGTTCATCATCCAATCTGGAGTTTCTACAAGGCTTCAAGTAGGAGTGCAGAGTTTTTTGTTTCGCTGGACTTCTCTTTGTTTGATCAATTGAAACTTGTAGGGAATTCTCATGGCCATCAAGCATCTAGATATTCAATGGTGATGTATCAAAATATACTCTTGGAAAGAAAAATCGAAAGCATTCTTCAAAAGATAAAATACAGTCGATGTAGACCCCATGATAATGGGATGTTACAATGGCACGTTTAGAAAAATATAAACAAATAAAAATATAATTCTGAAGGACGAACCTGTCCCAAGTTTTCCAACTTGCTTTGAATGACATCCCTGAAAGAAAAGCAGTCAAGTTACTCGCGGTAATAATATTGTTCTACTTATTCTATATAATTAGAAGGCCATCTTAAAAAGTCTACCACCAAAAGTGGTATCATTTTGAAAATATATATGAAGGTACCATATTATATCGTCAACTGTGTCGTTTGCCAGCAGATAGTATATATTGACTGACGACACCTAAACAAATTAACAATTATATCAATATTCGAGGAATAACAATTAAATCGAATGAAATGGTAAAAAGAATTAAAAAGAATTAAGCTAGGTGTACACCCAATGTGAACACCTTGTTTGACACCCCCTATGTGTCAAAATTTTGACCATTGTCTAGAAAAAGTGTTGTTAAAATCAATGTCTAAAAATCTACCAACTCACATAAGTGTCAAACTAGGTGTCAACCTAGATGCATATGTAGCATGATTGTAGTAAAAATATCAAGCATTTGGATAATTAAGATATAATTGACGGTTGGAATTTTTTTCGACAAATGTGAACACTGTGTGCAAATAGGAAAGAACAACTTCAGAATCTTGTACAGGCAAACTTTGATTCTACGATCACGCCATTAGTTTTAATTTCAGGAAAATAAAACTGTTCAAAATAAATTTACTTGGCCAATTCTATGAGCACGATCTTCTGCTTGAATCATGTCCCCTGGGGTCCAAGATAGTTCTGCAAAAATTACTGTGCTTGCTGCTGTCAAGGTTAAGCCAACGCCTCCAGCTTTAATGGATAACTACAGTGCAACAATAGAACTACATATCCCACGGAGAATAAAGGAAAAACAATATTTCGAAACCATTTGAATAAAACAGAAGCAATACCACTGCTGCCTTTATAGAATCTTTTTCCTGAAAATCTGTCACCAGTGCTTGTCTTGATGCAGCTGGTGTACTGCCATCAATCCTTATGCAGCCAACTTTTTTCTTCTGGAAGCATGATCATCATATAAGTGTGTTTAAATGTTTATAAATTTCACTAAAGATTAGTCTTACAAGAAGAAGTTGGTGTATTGAATCAATCATTGGTTGATGATGTGCAAATATCAAAAACTTGCACCCGGCCTGCAAAAAATAGAACAATATAAGCTCTTACTGAAAAATATCCAAGTCAATTTCCCAAACAAAGCTATAAATATTAGTATTAGTGAAACAATCTCTGTTGCTCACAATCAAAAACATTTTTGTCATGCAAACATGAATTTAGATTAAGACCATTGTTTCCTCCTATATTGAGAAGTGTTGATATCAAACGAGAGGGAGTGATGCAATATAATAAGAAAGTTCCTATATGCAGCCGACAACCAATTAAATGCTCCAATACATGCACAATCCGTTGATAATAGCAAGTGGGGCAAAATAAGCAGCAACAAAGTCGATAATAGGTATACCTCAATCACAGTTCCCAGGTAATCCATAACTGCCGGAATCTTTGCTTCTGCAGAGTCCGTATAAATCTGAAGCATAGATGGTATCCAAAAGATGAAAAGGACAACAGTTTCTAGAATGGATTCATTTAATTACAGAGTGAAGTGGTCAAAATGTGCACATGAACTAATGTGTAAAATTGAGCAGATGACATCATTTGCAATATTTAGGAAAAGAATTATTTCGCCGGAAGATGTGATCGTATTAGTTAAAAATATTAAAAATTGACTGAACTGTTGAAGATATGGATTTACATTCCAAAGTACTGGAAACTATGGAAACAAATTGTTACCCTATGAAGTGCATAGAGAATGGCCTAATATTTATTAAATAGCAAAGTCAACAGCCTAAGCATAGCAAAGTCAACAGCCTAAGCATATAGATGGGTGCAATGAGAGTTTGTTTTCTATAAAAAAAATGGTATTTAAATATTTTTAGAAGTCGAAAAACTTCCAAATCAAAGAGAGTTGAATACATTGGCGTACTCTAAATCTCTCATTGCGATATTTGCCCATGAGCAAGAACACATTTCTGAGCAGTTTTCTCCCCCAATTGTACAGCAAATCATTATTTCTTCCTAGATGTGCCAACACCCCCATTTACTGACCCACTACAAGACTATATTTAGTTTTGGTGCACCGGGTGACCCAATCACACACAAAAGTTAGTGGTCTTAAAAGGTGATTCCCCCAACCTGTTGCACACCCATATAACTTTTAACTCATAAAACCACCTAAATAAAACATGTAGATATTCAAGCCACCAGCACCCAGTCATCACCTAGTCAACCAAGACAGTTATATGAGCATCATCGCCAACAAATCATCTCAAACAGCTTGCCATTCACCATCCCTCACCACCACCAGCCCCTCTACCATCTCACCGCCACCAAGGCCCTTCCCAACCATCCCCCCAACAGCTCCAAACCCCTTCCCATCATCTCACCAACATTAGCTAATTTCTCCTAATAAATACATCAAGAAATTAGAAACAAAGATGTAAAAAGTCTTGAGGGAACACAAAGAATAAAACCTAAGATCTGAAAATCAAGTTAAATTCTTCCATTCCACAGGAAAAATAAAATAAAATAACTTGGGTATATAAAATGAAGAAGCCGATCTAAACAAATTTATAGCACCTTTTTCAAGCAAGTTTACTAAAAGAGAGATGAACAAAGTATGGTACAAAACAGTGTGTTTGTGCAGGAATGAGCCATGGGTGGCTGGAGATGATTAGCAACTATGACCTTCCCTTTGGTAAGCGATATCAGTACGTTGAATATCATGCAGAGTTTATCCCCTCCAACCCAATTCAATTTGGCGTGATCAAGGTAGAGAGTGAAAAGTGGTGTATTTTGCAGAGTTTCATTACGGAGCCAGTTTCCTCAACTTTGAAAGTCAAAATGTACAAAGGCGAGTAAACTTCAATCAAGTAGATTAGAAAGAATAAAGAAGAAACTATTTAATATAAAGAAAGAGGACATAATTATGTAAAGGAAAAAAAAAAAAAGTCAAAACTCAAGGAAGGGGTGTAGAGAATTCTAATTTGTGGGAAAGCAAAGAAATCAACAGATACAAAATTTGCTTACCTTATTAATAAGATTCTTCTCAGTAAATTTGAGTGATTCAGCTTCTCCTTTCGACTGGCTTGACTTAATTTTTCCTTTAATTACCTCCAGCTGCACAACAAGGAGCGTCACTGGAAATTATTCCTTGTCACCTGAAATCTTCCTTAAGTAGCTGAACATTTTAAGGATGAAGTGCACCTTAATAATCTAAAATAATGCAAGTTATTAATTGAGCACAAGAATTTTCCATATTGTACCGTTCTTGATACAAGGGAGAAGGAGAAAAATATATAAGAGCAGTTTTAGATGGAAAAAATCCTTTCTTTCTTTCTTTCGTTTTTTTTTTTTTAAATGAAATGGACCAAACAACACATTTCAAAAGCCAAAATATACATTGTTTCAGTAAAAGAAGAAAGTATAGAAGTTATGATACAAAAACGCCAATAATATAAAAGAAACCGATTGGATAGTAACCAACCATAGCCTTAGCGGAAAGAAGCATTATTTTTTTACCATCAGAACTAAGTAAAATTATAAACTCAAATGTTTTTCCATGAAATAAACTAGGAATTCAGATCACCTCACGAAACAGAGCATTAATTTGTCTCATTTCCTTTTCCCCCAGATCCAAGAAAACCTGAAAATAAGGAATGAAACAAAGCTCAATTTACATTATTTATGAATCTGATTCCAAATTTCTAGGCCCTGGAACCTCATAATACGCATGGAAACTGAAAACATGCCTGAAGCACATCATGAAACTGATCAACTCTTCAAATTAATGTGTATACAACATATTGCAGCTAACTCTCAAGTGACAAAGATGACTAATTGTGAAGCTATAGTACTGATTTTCAAATTTGTGAAAAAAAAAAGAAAAGTCTATTTAGGTTTCATCTAGGTTGGTGAATTTGATTTGAAACTGTATTTTATATGCACCCTAATAATAAAAGCAACGCTGAAGAAACAGAAGATTCGTTGCCATGTAGCTTCATAAGAACCGTATTTACTAAATAGACACGTGAAAATATTAGAAGAATCATAGATTTAGCCATGATAGAAAGGAGTGCTGCAACCGAAGTGGGTAAACCTCGTAGGTATCAGGTGCCTACATATATAGAGCATGTTTGAGCCCCATTTTTTCTTAAGAATGCATTGTGGAATAGTAGATTGATGCAAAATTTGTGGTTGAAAAATAAGGAAAAGTTTTGGATTTGCATGTAATATTATTTAATTGAAAAATGTGTGATTGAAAAAAAAAAAGAGGGAAAAATGTATTTTCAAAATAATGGGAATCAAACAAGGGCATAAAGCCAATTAGTCAAAAGCATCACTAAGACGAGCTAGGTAAGCAAGGAAGAAGGCGAGGCGAGGCGAGGCGAGGGGCACTCCATCTCTAGGATCAATGACATACTACAAAAGGAAAGGACAAAAAGTTTAGCAGATACCATTACAGAATCTAAACAAGTACCTGTTGTCGGCGTTTCACAGGAAGCTCAGAGAGAACATCTTTTTTAAGTCTCCGGATCATCACTGTGGCTTTCATCAAATTGTGCAGCTCTTCGTGATTACTTGCACCTTGATAGACTCCAAATACACCCTGAAAAATTATGTATCTAGTTCATTAGGTTTGTCTAAATAACAAAACAAATGGTAATGAGAAAATCCCACTCAAATTTGGACTTACACCCTTGCAATACCGGTTTCCATATTCATGAACATTTTTATATACATCAGGATACAGCGCTTCCAGCTGTTAAGAGACAATTTGATAGGCATTAACTAGAAACTCCAAACATTTGGAAGCATCACCAAGTACTTAATTCCAAACATATGTTTTAAAAGGTACCTGTTTGAATAATTCAATCGGTCTTGACAAAGCAGGAGTTCCACTGAGCAACATTACGAACTGAGCTTTCTATGAATCATGAACACAGTTAATACATGGAAAATGTGTGTGTGTGTGTGTGTGAGAGAGAGAGAGAGAGAGAAAGAGAGAGAGAGAGAGATCCATGTTTTTTTAACATTGGGAAAACAATGATGAGCATGCATATAATTTTAAGTCACAGTGCATAAAGGGTTGTTAACACCCCTTGCTTCACCCCACCGCCCACCCCTTCAGAATTAGAAAAGAAAAAATGGAAACAAAAGCAAGAGAGGAAGAACCATTCTTTTCACTCTTCATCTATTACTTTCACCTTTTCTCTTTCTTTCAAAAGAGGGTCATGTGACAAGCATATATGAGTAAAACTTATTGCGGAATAATATGGACTCTTCCTATTACCTCTAATTTATTGATATCTCTGTTTGACGATACATTATTTACACATACAAGGATAAGAGTAGAACCTGCAATATGGGAAGGGAAGCAATTGTTCGTTTTGCTTGGGCATTCTTCAGGAAGTGTGATTCATCTGCTATCACAACCTGAATAAACATATCATGATTGATGAAATCACAACCTGAATAAACATATCATGATTGATGAAATCACAAGTAGCAACCCAAAACTTTGACTATACCAAAATTAGAGAAATAATATATGGTGTATCCTCAAAATCAATATAAATATGTTAAAAAGGTGTCCATACAGATATAGATACATAGAAACGTTTGTGTGATTTTTAAGCTGTTTGTTTGAAAATACAATTAATGAGTGAGATATTCAAACATCTGGAATCTAAACTCGAGCTATTAGTTCAGATCTGTGGCATTGATGTGCAGGTATGAAAATATCAACTTAGAATGTCTATAATACAAAAAAAAAGAATGAAGATAGAGACTTAAAGACTAGGCATTCTTGTCGCATTGCAGGAAGGTAGCAATTACATTAGCAGCCAAAGGAAGAGATAATTCTCTTTTTTACAACATTCTTGCATTTCAGCACTCACTGAAGACACCAAGTTCAGCGACACCATGCCCAATGGCCCAGTAACAAGATTAAAAAGTTATCTTCCAAGCAAAGTAGGCATTGGATATGGTGAAAACAAACAAAAGCACCATGCCAGGTGGAAAACTTGCT
This sequence comes from Fraxinus anomala, assembly GCA_903798345.1. Taxonomy (NCBI): domain Eukaryota; kingdom Viridiplantae; phylum Streptophyta; class Magnoliopsida; order Lamiales; family Oleaceae; genus Fraxinus; species Fraxinus anomala. The sequence goes on from CAIGRN010058156.1 coordinate 8,201, forward strand.
TAATAAATTACTAACTGGAGCATCTTTCTTGACCATTATATAAGTTTAAAAATCCAAATAGCTATTGAACTTTGCACAATTTTTCCCATTGGTTACTAAGCTTTAAAAGGTTCTCTAATGGTCACCAAACTTATCAAAAGATATCCCATCCATCACTCAATAAATTACCATTTGGAAATTGACAGACTCGCTGACGTGGTAAACAAAAACGTTAGCATGGCACATTATTTCCATTAGTTGATGACAAATTAGCGAAAAATGCCTTCCATCTATTAAAAGCGCTTATAAAAACGTGCGATTAATTTTAACCATTTGCATGTTTTCTTTTGTTATCTGTATTTTATTTTAGTATTAATTTTTTATTGATTTTTCCCTTTAATCGTATTTTTATTAGCACGTTTTTGGCTGATTTGTCTTTAATTAATAACAATAATGTACCATGTCATTTTCGTTTGCCCCATTAGCAAATTCGTCAAATTTTCTAACGAGGAATTATTGAGTAATGGATGGGATGACGATATGATAAATTCGATGACCATCCGAAAAACTTTTGAAGTTTAGTGGACAAAGGAAAATATTGTGCAAAGTTCAATGGCAGTTTGGATTTTTAACTCTACCATTAAACCAAAAATAAATCAGAAATTTTACGAAAGCTTGGACCAATACAATCTCTAAGATTTCATCATGATGTCTACTTATGATATGCTCTTGCATTGTAAGATTTTTACATTCAAAGTATGAATGACGTTTCTATTGCATCACAGTTCCTTCACAATTGTACCACGAAATAAAAAAAGGAAAAAAAGGGGGAAAAAAAGAAAGAAAAGTACAGCAAAAATATGCTGATAGAAACGTAAATGCAAGAAAAAATGATTGATACAATTTACTAACTGTAAGTTGGAGTAGAGATATGGAAAATATGAAAGTTATGCAACAATTTTTTGTTAATCAATGTGAAAATGTAGTTTTGGAAAATTGTAGATGTTGAAGTAACAGAATTCTTGGTATTTCGTTTGCATAAAAGTTCTGCAAGTTATTATATGTTAACAGGTTGACACTTTCACTATTCAACTGAGTCTCTCACCTTTATTTTCACATTGAATCATTATTAGAGGCGATTACATATGACAATATTTAGTCCATTAAGCAACAGTTTAAATCTCTCTCTCTCTATCTCTCAGATATCATACCAGGATCCTCGTGGTCTCTTGTTGATTGGGTCAGACACCCTGAACTGCTGAGCCCATGTAACATAGAACAGCTCCAGAAGACATTTCTCAGTTATTATCTAGCCTTATTCATAGGAACTCATAGCATGTAAAAACTTTAGCTCTTGCTTTGACACGATTCTAAGAACATAGACATAGTGTATTGACCCAGCTGGAAGAGCGACAGCAAAGTAATAGATTTACTTTGATTCATGTTTCAAGCCAAAGTTCTTAACTGAAAACAGAAGGGAAAACCTTGACAATCTATGGACAAAACCCAGAGTAGAAAGAACTTACAATCCAAAACCCAAATTTTATCATTTACAAAGACCGAAAATTGAATACGAGATTGAGAAAACAATAACTAGAAGCTTCAAAACTGTAGCCATAAATTTGTATACTAACAAATTCTCTGAATATGAAATATAACGAAAAAAGACCCAACTAAGTAGGTAAGAGAATACCAGTGATCCTAAAATATCAAAGAAACTAAGTAACAAAATTTAAGCCCTGATTTGGCCATAGAACTGTAGCATGAACAATAAGCATGCTTCATTAGCTCCTATTTTTATTTTTATCATTTAAACAGGTTATTCCTGCATTATATACAAACCTCATTCATGCATAAAAATAAACAATTAGATAATCAAAAGCAATAATCAGCAAATATGGCTGTCCAGCCAAAAAACAGTAGTTAGGAGAACATCAATGTAAAAGAGTGTAACTTCACATACCATTCAGGTCAACTCTAAAACAAATTACTTGGAAAAAGTATGAACTTAAAATATTAATTGTCACAGGTACAAGACCAGCCGACCAGGAAATGTTGAAGCTAATATCAATTTATGGTACAGTGTGTAGGGTTTCAAACTGTTATCAGTACTTGCCTTGAATTCTGATGCCATGAGAACATCCTGTATTTTCTGTACAATATCGTATGATATGATGTTGAAGACACCATCAAGATGGATAGACCTCTTGGTATTTGACGTCATAATATTGAATCCACCTCTGTTTGACCCACTCCACTGAGATAGAACTACCTGTTCACGAATCTTCATCAGGCTGAATTTAATAACTAGATTTACTTAATTTCTGCGGAAAATAACCTAATGCTTAAAGCATTTGATAGAGGAATTTTCTAGTTCATACATTTTCATCGATTACTTTCATCTTTGGGTCAGAAGAAACTAGTATTAGTTGATCCTAGTAGTTTGCTAAGGTAACATGCAAGCAGCAGTATTGGTGAGATTATCTTATAAACATGGTGAGAATGCACAAGCACGTGGCAAAGAACCTATAAAATGCTAATGGAAGGGTGGTGCGGTGATACTCCTAAAGATGTTAGACACAAAAATAACCTTAGATACAAAAAATGAAGAAAATATAGACTAACAATGGAAAGGACCCTATGAGGATGAACTACAATCATTACAAAGTCTAGTACTGTAACTACATACTCAGCAACTTGGAGAACATGTATCTTCGTCCCAGTCTTCTCAGCAAAAAGATTCACATTACTTGTCAATTAATATGAATGACTATACCTAAGAACATAATTAAGTGATACTAAATTTCCAATTAAAGCAATGACCAAACCTCTACACATTCAGAAACATCTAATAAGGTCAAACACCTGGGAAGAAATATGAATGCAGAGATCTCAAGTTTTAATAACATTTCCACATTCTACAAGAATAACATCACATCAATCTCCAAAAGTAAACATTCAACAACCCAAAATTACAATGACAACGGAGAGAAAAGTTGTTTATGCATGTAACAGTGTACAGTTAAAATAAACAATAAAACTTAGTTTCTCTGATTTTTCAATTGAAGAAAATTATATTTGTTTCTCTTTCTTCATTGGTTCTGTTTGCTATTGACCACAATGGCAATAACTAGTTAAGCCTTATTACCAATAATTTGGTTCGGACTTTGGACATACGAGTCTTTTTTCACTGTTCCAATTGATCTAAAGTTATCTCTTATAAAGGTCCAACGAAATCATATTTATATATCACCAGTTCACCATGAAACCCACCCAGTTCAAATGGTTCAGTACCGGTTCCATTACGAACCCATCCAAATAGGAGACCAAACAGGTTCTGGGACGGGGTCAACCTGGCTGGACTGGGTTCTACAACAATGGTTCTCTATGTATGATACTTTTTTCTAGTTCGACGACTATGGTTCTACTTTTTTTAGTTCAATTTAAAACTGAGAGTATCTTTCTCAAACCTGCCTTCTAAGATACTAGAGCCACAATCCCGTACTAACTTGGTCGAATTTTTTTATCATGGACTTAATTGCTAGAATTTTTTGCTCTCCACCTTTAATTGCTGGTGCAAAGTTGTTTTTTCTAGGTTGTTAAAGTTTCAGTGGCACAAAATCTTTCAAGGCCAGAGTAAATGCGGCAACTACCACTTCAAGCGAGGGTAAATTGTGTAGGCGACATCGATCTCTACACATTACTATACAAAAATTAAATGGGCAGAAAATTCTTCAATGGATTCAATCTTTTAAGTCGTTCATCAGATCAGTATGTTCTCTGATAAGAACAGCCGACAAATGCTAACTAAAGCAGAAAGTTAGCCCATCATAATGAAAGGGGGAACCGAGATACCATTATTCAGTAAGGAACATTAGACTGAACTATCAAAACCAAAGTAAAATGTTATTACTACCCTTCAATTTGACTCACATTTCTCTATGATTTCCTTGTGTTATCACATTTTTTAACTCATCCATGCTTTCTATTTCTCTTACATATTTGACAAAAGAATGTAGGTATGATATCTTCACCAGAGAGAGAGAGAGAGAGAGAGAGAGAGAGAGAGAGAGATTTGCTAAAACACAAAAATATAGATCACTTTGAGAGTTAGTAAATCCATCTGGAAGTGGAAGATGTCAAAAAAAAAAAAAAAAAAAAAAAATA
>CAIGRN010058156.1:12541-25564 GCA_903798345.1 Fraxinus anomala
AAAAAACCAAAAAAAAAAAGAAAAAAAAAAAAAAAAAAAAAAGCCATAAGACATATATCATTTTACTTACAGAAGCCCATTGAAGCCGTAAGGAAGATGGAGTGAGAACAAGAACTGGCCATGCATCACGAATGCAAGAGGTTATAGCAATCGCCTGCAGTTGTGACCAGATATTTAATTTTTACGGTCTCCACATAAGTTTTCATGACAGAGGAAATTACAAAAGTTATTCCTTACTTCAAAATCTTTTGACATTTGCAAGAGCCAAGAGATAATCTGCTATAATTGTTCTACTTCGATATCTCAAACTGATTTAATTTTTAAAACTAACCAGTAGTAAATTTTGAAGGTGCAGTTTACTTACAATTTTAAAAGTAGTTGTTCTCAAATGATTCTGAATATGTTATTTAATTTGATCAATTTACTGATTTACATAAAGTAATCAAGTTATTTAATATTTTGAATAAATCCCTAAATTCAAAAGTACCTATTATTCAATAGAAACCGAAAATTCATAATAATCATATAAAAAATAAAAAGCCTAGAATCTACTAACCAAACTGAATTTTAGAAACCAGTTATGATTCTTTGTTTGAATTTAATACATACTTGAAATCAATTGCAATGGAAACCAAAAACTGAACAACTGCATCATCTAAGTTCTTTCACTGCAAGAAGAATCTAATTAATGTATTCACAAAGCTAAATAAATTTTGCACCAAAACATAACATATTACTCAAAAATTCATCTCGGAATTTTCCCCTTAATTTTAACTAGCTCAACAACATAACCAAAATACTACAGCATTTAATCCCAATTTTAAAAAATAGCAATTATAGAAATCAGAACAATTATTCAATAAAACCTCTAAATCAAATAAGGTGCATTGATAATCGAACCCCATGCAAAACTTTACAGAACAAAAGGAAAAAAAAAAAAAAATTAGCATGAAAAATCTTGTATTAAATTAGCATAAGAAAATGGTCTTTAGCATGAAAATCTTGTGTTAAATTTGTTAAAAAATGCAGCTCTTGATAACAGTAGTTTAGTAGGTGCCAGTAGTTTGGAAATGAATCTCACAGAAAGCTGAACTTGCACAACCGAGTAAAATAGAATCTCAAAGGAAATTATCAGTCCATCCACCAGTAGCCAATTTAACGAAATGAGTTGAGATGTCTTACAGTTTTTATTAAAAGATTCAATACCTGAAGAGTCTTTCCAAGTCCCATTTCATCAGCCAGCAGGACGCGCACTCCATGCTGCAATATAAATCTGGAAAGACCCAAATTATCCATCCTCAAATTGCAATAAAAGTTTATGATAACTTAAATGTCAGAGGTCACCAGATTATCCAATTATGCATCAAACGAAAGCATCAAAATATTTTAAGACAATGCGCTTGCGTACCTAACACCTTCACGTTGAAAAGGTAGAAGCTTTGACTCAATAAAAGTGGGAATCAAATCATACCGGTCTGGTGAGGAGATTGAAGTAAGAACACTTAAACGTGACAAATGCCCATTATCAAAATACAAAGTGGATTTGATGACTGAAAGGCAAGATAAAATGTCCACACCAATTGTAAAGAACTTATTTTGTTGGTTACAACCAATCCGTTACATTAATACAGAAGAATTACAAATATTTACACAACAGAATACAAGCCTTTAATATGTAGTTGTCCTAGCCTAAACACGTAGTTAAACTAAATATGGTACAGTAAATTGCTTCCAATTCAAAAAATTGCTCCAATAAGTCTTGTGTGAAAGCTATCAATTTTAACGTGATCTAAGGAAATTTGTCAATTTCAATCTTCCATATGTTGCAAGTACGATCCATCAACAAGTTCCGGAAGTTCTATATCTTAATGCATATCTTAATTTGCTCACAAATTAACATCACAAAAAAAAATTCAAGAAAGAAGGATCCACTGATATTTCATGCCTGTTTCATAGTAATAAAAGGCTAGACAAAGTTCGAATGGGAAAAAGAGTTTGGTTAAAATTTGAGAAGAAAATTCAGAGTCGCATTGACCATTGTGTAGAGTGATTTACTTAAATTAATTCAAAATGAAAAGATGTGTGAAATCAAATATGCTGAATGCCAGGCTTCGAAATCTGTTCAATCATGTAAACAAAATTGCTTAGCCACAATCAATCACATACCTAACTATGGAGATAAATACAAGCAACCTATGAATGAAAATTTACCTCTTAGGTCAGGAAGTACAGAGGAAGCAGCAATAGCACGCCTTACCAAAGGATCCAAGTTCTCTACCTGAAAATAGTATCACAAGCATTGCTAAGTTTAAAATACTCTGCCTTAGGTCTCAAGAAATATCTTATTCGAAGAGTACATTGACTGGGCATATTGTGATAGATTATTTCCAGCAACAAATAACATCATGGTAAAAACATTTTTGCACATTTAATAATACATGGCAAAGAATCAGTGGTCTCTCAAGTACAACCTCAACATTGGATCCAGGAACACCACTGAGAACTTTTTCTGCTGTTGATAATGACGACAAAGGAAACATCCACAATCTGCAAAAAGATTCATCACAATAACTGCATTTGATAGATGATAACAAACTGAATATTAAAAGGGAAAAAAAAAACATAAAATGACCTATTTGCTTCTTTGGGCATGTCCTGGAAGACTAAAAAGTCGTGCATTCTTTCGTGCAGTATGTCAGTACAACGTTAGAAAAAAGAGAGAACAATATACCTTTCTTTTGCGTACCAGTTGGCTTTCGTAATACTGTGGAAACATTCTACAACTACCTAAAAGAATACAAAATGAGATGTGTAAGCGAGAAAGGGAAAAAAATATATCAATTAGAAATCAATCAGGCATATTGAGTACCTGGTCATACGGAAATTTCGCAGCAATGTTTCCACTTGCATGTAGAAAAAGTTTAACGGTGATCTTAGGCTGCAGTTTCTTCTGCGGATCATCTTCATTTGCCAAGGAATTATAACCAATAAAACCCGTAAAAAAATGCACACATTCTACAAGCGGTCAGAAACAAATGGAAGAAACTTACCAGTCAACTTCGGGGCGACTGATGAAGGTAACATTCTACTTGCAGGAGGTGAAGCATTTATCTGCTTTCAGAATCAAGGAGTAAGAATCATCATCCTATTGTCTCAATTATAAAATTTGTTTTCAGTTAAAGCTAAGCTAATTATTAAAAAAAAAAGTAAATTTTACTTAGAAAGCTTATCCAAACCTGGGAAATTGATTGAAGAGAATTGGGAACTGTATGATTGGTCAGAGGTGGACAGGAGAGGAAGGCGGGCTTGGCCGGGGAACGAGATGACGGAACGATTCCCGGGCGAGAGCTGGGTACATGGGAGTTGCTACTGTTACTGTTACTGTTACTGTAACTGGTGGTGGCCGCAGCGGAAGAGGAATTACGCTCGGCCAATTGCCTGAGGGCATCTCTTTCAAGGAAATCCAACTCCTCTACGCTCAATTCCCAATCATCCATTTCGTTCTTCGGATTTCGAGTTTCAAGATTAGGGATTGGGGTTTTGAAGTTGTCAAGTTTTCATTTTTTTCACTTTTCCGTTGAGCGTTTGAAAACCCTCCTCACTATTATTATTGATTTGAACGAGTATGGCATATTATTCAAAAATATTTTATAATTACTGTAAAAGTAATATATGATATCAATAAAAGAATTTGATACGTGTCAATGAATTAAAGAAAATTAAATTCAAGATAAAAATTTAAGATAAGAAAATTGTACTCTTAAAACTCAACTTTTATAATTTAAATTTTTTTATGATGACATAATTTAAATGAACAATCTTTTTATACTACATTTGATACATAAGAATTAATTATTAATGCATGACTTTAAATATTCATTAAAAATTTCAGATACAAGAATAAAAATAAATTTATCTATAATAACTCTAGGTTCATATGTATATATATACGATTCATCAAATCAAGATTCATTGAAAATTAATAACACGAAATTCATACATCACAAGAATTTTGTAATATTTATTACATATTGAAAAATGAAAAGTAAGGTATTATTGAAATAATTGAATTATAGTAGAGTTAAAATCTTCATAAAAACATTATCACTTAACGTGATATTTAATATATTATATTATAGTTTATTATTATTTTTATTTATTTTTTTATCATTCATATTATTTCAAAATTGATTGAAGAGACAAGGAGTCGGGGTAAGGCTGTGGGGCATGGGGTTCAGCATAGAGATGTCAATATACTCGAACTGTCCATTGGCCAGTCTCGTAAAAACTCACGTTAGATTTAGTGAAAATCACAGGGATTAAGTGTTTTCAAAATCTCATTTCATAATAAGAGTTTTTTTTTTTCAAAAATCAGATATGATTAAAATTCTAAATATTAATAATAATATAATAAAACTAAATTAATTAACATATCCCCATCTATCCCCACCTCACTCGCATACTCTAAATTTATCTTCATTCCTCCCTCTCCTTTCTCCCTCTATATCTCACCTTTTCTCCCTCATCCTACCGTATTCAAATCTCACTTTCAGCTCTATATACTCTTCCTTACAAATGGACCGTCATCGCCGGCAACCGTCTCTCTACCATTGGATAGACTATTGGATTGGAATTAAGCGTACGTGTTAGGTTAATATACTGCCGCCTCTAGGAAACTCGAGGGTAGGTCGAGGAGGAACATGAAACGTATAAGCACCGTACTTCGTTGGCAAAACTAACTTATTTATTAGTTATCAATCAATTAATTTATTATTATAATTAGTCGATTAACGCAAATAATCAAATTAAAACAAAATTTAAACTTAACAACAAATCATTACAATTAGGCTTATTTTGTAGTTGCTAATTATAACTAATGCAAGGTAAAAATAAGATTGATCATGTAAATTCATTAGCTTAATCACGAAGAATCAACAAATGAAAAAATACACACACACACATATGTGTGTGTGCACGCCGAAATCATGTGTGTTGGTAAAGCAAATTTTGGATTAATTTAAATAAGCCACATGGAATATGCCAAACGTAGTCGTCCATCATTATGATACCATCCTCTTCATTTGTAACATTCAAATTACATATATTGCTTTCATGATAGTGCTATTGAGATGTCAAAAACAATAAATTCACGAGAATGTAACATGTCATTGTTGACTTTATTTATTGTAGACAAACAAGAATAAAAAGATTGAAAAGGAAGTAACTTTACACACACACAAAAAAAAGTTAGATATACAAAAAGATTTACTTTTCTTATTGCTAACGGAGAGGAAATAGATTGTTCAATTAGCAAATAAAGTACAATAGGAAAGGTTGCAAGTTGCAATGGTCCTCCACTTAGAGAAAGTAAAAAGTAGAAGTGCATTAAAGTTGTCCACATTCTTCAACATTTTTATTTGAACTCGTCACTTGATCACTTGATTCATCCATTTTTCTTGCCCTGCATTAGTGATAATTAGCAACTACGAAATAAGTCTAAGATTTGAAGTTTTGAGATTTGAATCAATGTACTATTTAGTAAATTATCACAAATATTCAAATCCAATAACTTATATGATAGTTGCAAAAACTAAACCTTAGGGAACTTTATCATTTAGACCCACAGGATCAGAAAAATAACAATAATGAAAATAATAAATCCTAGTAAATGATATGTTAAAATAAAAAATATCTTTCAAGTAATTTTGAACAATTTCGTTTATCATGTGATTGGCCGCGAAGTCCACATCCATGACAAACTCTCTCTTTACTCATTGCTTTATCTTTTGATTTTTAAAATCTTTTTCCACTCCCTTTTTTTTTTTTTTTCCACTCCCTTTTGCTCTTACTTATGGTGATTCGTTGATGCTTAGGTGCTCTTCAATACTTGTTTGTCCCATGAATACGTGTTCAATACCATTACTGATGTTAAGGTCCTTTATTTTATTGTGAAGATCCTCTAGCCCATTGATCAAGAGATTACCTCCTTCCTTAGTGAGAGATGCATCATCATCCACAATAGAAGACAATTGAGATAGTTTAGAATGCCTTATCATCAATGATTGATTTGAATTGTCATCTGTTCCCTCATTATTCTTGTCCCAAATTTGACAAAACTCTGCCAACATATGTCTACATGGAATTCCTTCACATTCAAACTGTTGACAACTACAATGTACAATATATGACACTTAAAATAAATAAGTTTTCAAGGTATTGAATTAGAAGATCAATCAACTTGTTCAATAGTCATCTTCTGATAATGTACTTATAATGTATGCTTGACTCTCAAAAATCCCATCTTGAAAAGTTTGAACTTTTCTTGTATAAATCTTAGACATTTGTGCCTCCACTAGCCACACTGATTTCAATTGGTTCTTCGTTAATATTACAGTGGTTAGCCATTAACTCTTGATACCATAGATTTTCAAGTGCTCTATTCAAGCGTATTATAAAATCCATCAATGAGTTTTTTTTTTTTTTTTTTGAAACGTACCTTTTAAGAATGAATGAGAAGTTTATGCTCTTTGACTGTTCGACATTCTTGCTGCAAAAATATGTTTAACAAATGCAAGGATCCATCTAGCACGCATCTCGTTTATTTGGTTAAGCTAAGCATTATCTATCAATTTAGTAGACTGCAACATGTCTTTCCAACTTGTTTCAAACTCTTCACTAGTCTCGGAATGCAAAATAATGTTCCTCATCAAATGGTAGTTGTCTCGATAAAATTATTCAACTTTTTCGAAAACTTACTTTAAATATACCATATGCAATAGCGATGAAAAGTATTTGGAAGAACTTCGGCAATTGCTCTCGTCATTGCAAGATTTTGCTATTTTTTGATCATTTGGGGTGCGCCCTTAGGCATAGCATTCAACCAATACTTAAATAACCAAACAAATGATTTCACCACTTAAAAAAGCACATCCAAATATTATTGTCTGGCCATGATGATTGACTCTAGTCAACAGAGCAAAAATCATCGCATATCTATTTGTGTTATAAGTAGTATCGAAAATAACTACATCACCAAAATAGTTATATGCTTGTCTCGAGTAAGAATCGGTCCAAAAACACTTAAACAATCTTTCTTCATTATCTCTATCATATTCAAAGTAAAAACTTGGATCTTTTCTTTTTCTAATATAAAAAATTCAATCAACGACTCATCATCAATTCCCTTCATTTCTTCTCTCAAATCTCTTTCATAGTTTCTAATATCTCTCTCGGTACATCCAATGTTTTGAGGACTCCCATATTCAATCTCCATCAAACTTATATATCGACTAGTTGATACATTTGCTTCAGAGAATTGTTTTACCAAGGATTTTTTTTCGAATTTGAAACATGCCAATGAGATCTTAATAGGAGAACTTTAGTAGGTGTTGTAAGTGCATAATTACGAGACTCCACAAATCTACTAACGATCCAATCTGGAGATGATTTTGATCTAACTCATAGTTAATTTAGCCTTACAACCCACCCGAATGATTTCTAGATGTCTTTCACTAGTACGTTCAACTGCGTATTAAATTTTCTTTTTTTTTTATTTGTCATCCGTCACTCCTTCTTTGTAGCAAACAAATTGTTTCCAAATGCGTTCGTTCGTGCCCAACCTCTTCTTACTGTTAAACAATCTAGCACTAAATCCAGCTTCTCTTGCATATTTGTTATAAAATTCATACGTACCTTCAATTGTTTCAAACTCTTGCCTGACTTGAGGCTTACGTTCCTCCTCAACTTGTGGTGTGAATGTTTGAATTGAAGTCTTGTCTTCCATGATAAATATGGTTACGCACTTAACCTACAAGATAAAAACAATTTAATTATTTATTGTTTCCACGTTAAATTGATGTATTTATAAGAAAATCTTGATTATCTAAATGCATAAAATAATATAACCAAACAGCAGATCCAACAAATCTACGAACATCTTAATAAAAAAGCACAATCACAAACCACATGTCATTTGTGAACATAGCTGGGTAAAATGGAAAAGCCACATACAAGTGCAATAAAAAAGAACTTCCCTCTACAGTTTCTACTGCTTTCGTTTTCATGAAGGGACCTGTAAAAATGTCATACAAACAAACTTAGTTATCTACTTTTCTTATCTCTATCTTGCATTGAATTAAATCAGGTGGGATTTTCTTATGTTTCTTCATGATATATTTGTTTTTTCTTATTAATGGATAAAAAATCTTGCAAGAGTATGACTGACTATTAATATAGGTGATTGGAGTTGAACAAAGAACAATGCAAAGATATACACACCATTACGTGAAATCAAATTGAAGAATATAGGCCAATCAACAAAACAAAGAACAAATTAATTAAATTCAATTAGGGACAATGTGCCAATCTTACTGAAAACAAATGCATATGCTATAACCATTCCTTTTTTTAAAATTATGTATTCAAATAATTGCAAGATATTTAACTTTGCAATCATTTACCTGTCGCAATCTTATGAAAAATCAATCACCTAATTCTTTATTGAAATCTGAAAAAATCAGAACTAATTAAGGATGTGTTTGAACTACATTATTTTGAAAGAATGTATTTTGGAATAATAGATTGATGGAGAATATTTGATTGAAAAAGAAGAAAAAGTTATTGATGTGATGGAAAATATTATTTTATTGAAGAATGTGCGGTTGAAAATGAGTAGAAAAATGAGAATTTTAATGTGGCTCAAATATTGGCTAAACTTATCGATGGGAAATATGAGATGGAGCTTGAACTTTATGAAAATGGGTTATAGAATCAGAGTGTGTTTGAGCCACATTATTTTTAAAAAATATATTTTGAAATAGTAGATTGATGAAAAATATGTGGTTGAAAAAGAATGAAAAGTTATTAATGTAATGGAAAATATTATTTTATTGAAAAATGTGTGATTGAAAATGAGTAGAAGAATGAGAATGAAAAAAATAATGTAGATGAAATAGGGGCTCAATATCTCTAGCGAGACAATGGAGGAGAAGAAAATTCTTATGTCTTTGAAAGAAATTACAGAAGATAAGAAGAATTGGAGATAACCATGTATATAAGCTTACGTATTTCTGCACATTATGTTCTCCATATCCAGAGGGGCATTGTTACACAAAAATGACATGCAATGCAATTGAGGAGAGTCGAAAGATGCTAAAATAGCTGGTGTTCAAGTTCTGGATAAGCAGACACATACTGGAGTTTTTTTTGTCCTGAAGTGACTTTGAAGTCTGGTTGAAATTCACTTGCATATTAACTTCACCTTTAGACTAGGGTTGTAAGCGTATAAAAACAAATCAACTTGATGTGACTTTTGCAATGTGAAGACTCACCCAACTTCAAAAATCGAATACACTGAACAAATTTATAGCATAGCCAGAGGTGTTTCGGTACAAAAATTACTCAGAGGTTTACATTAGACAATAGCCAGAGTAGTAAAAATTCTATTCACAGAAAGATAAAACATCAGATATATATGCCAAAATTAATGTAGAGGAGGCATCACAAAACAAGATACGGCCATTGCATTGCGATAACAAAAACATAGGATGTTTTCCGGATATACCAAAAACATCAACAAAATACAACGTGAAGGAGTGTTGAACATTTCTTTGTGGGTTCAATGACTTAGATGAAGTGCCTGTGTGTTGAGACTTGACGGAACCCAAGGACAATCGGTGTTTCGGGGCAGACATAGCAGGTGTAACTTCTACGTTTTGTTGGACCCATACAGATCCAAGTGAATATCGACGATTTTAATCCGCAGCGGGAGTATGATCTCACATTTTTGCTTGTTTTTGTTCGAATACAAGTTTGTTCAGCTGCTTGGAGATGCCATAATCGGAGTAAATATTGAAATTAGAAATGGTACTAAAACAGCCTTTTTCTTATTTTAGTGGCTGATTATAGTGATGATAGCTCCAATTAAAGTTTATATGGAAGACTTAGCCCTAATCACGCCAAAACGAAGATCTTGAAACGGATTTTCAGAATAAAAATATGGGTTAAAGATTGTGCTAAATCTGTAATCGAAAAACTTTGGGATGGTTTTTGTGATTTCGATCAATCAAGGATCATGTTGAAAGGGCATGTTTGACGGGTTACATTTAAAAATGGAAATAGGGATATGTCATGTTTGGTAAAGAAAAAATTAGTTACCATAATTAATTCCTCTAGGAGATGGGTAATTCTTCACATTTTATTTTTACTTCATTATTACAGTAAATACTGTATGTTAAAAGGTAACTTTTAAATATGTATTAAATAAAAGGTAAATGGTGCAATTTCCTGAATTATAAACATGAATTTTGATTGATTTGAAAAAAAAAAAAATTGGATTTATATACAAAATTATTCTATTTAGAAAATATGTGATTGAATATGAATTTGAAAAAATATGAATTTTTAGAAAATATGACTCAAATAGGGAATATTACAATGTCACTTTTTAAAAAAAAAAATAAAAGGGTAAATTTACGTTTTACATGGATAACATATTGTGTTACCATGTGTTTCCTATTAATGAAAAATCAACATTTTACACTTTTATTTTTACTTAAAAATTCACCACCACCAACTTCAAAGCTGCCACCACCATTTAAAACCACCAAATAATGAACAAAATTTGCTGCCATTATGTTACCAATACAAAATACATAGTAACATAGATGTTACCCATCTGAAACAACTTCGCACCATTGTCTACCAACACCATCATCACAAAATACAAGTAACATATTATGTTAAATCATATGAAATCACTCCACACCAGTGTTTGCCACCACAAAACACAAATATCAAGTTATGTTTTTCACCTGAAACACGCCACCTCCTACAGCCACAACCACCATCATAAAACATGAATGACACGTTTTGTTGACCATGTGAAGCTACTTCACACCACTATTACATTCAAGTAACATATTAAATGTTACCACCACTTTCATCATTCAGTGTTAGATCCAGTGTTACTCACCATCACAACACCATTGCACACGTCAAAATTGCCTCCGATATCAAATAGTGAAGTTGTTCATACCCATATAATAAGGCATACAATTAACATAACAATAAAGACTTTTGGTTAGTGCAAACACTGGTAAGACCATAGTTATAAAAACTGGATCGGACATGCCTTTTCAGCCCGAGAACTCGTAAACCAAACAATGATTCGGTTCGATTGGCAATAATTGGTCCAATTACAGACAAATCAGTCAAGAACTGCTCAAACCGGTTCATTATTACCTTAAATTAGCGATTTTCAGTGAAATCGGAACCGGTTCATATTGAACTGATTTTTTTTATCAAATTGGTCCAAACTCTAGAGAAAAATTGATGCATAAAGAAAGATTTGAACCTCGACTTCCTTGCATGAAAAATTGCAACCATGACCATTATGGCACCTGTAGATTCATTACTATTATTGTGAGTAAAATATATATAATTGCATTTAGCAGAGTGATAGAAAATAAAATATATAATATATTTTTGCTTTAAAAAATATTAAAAAATTAAAAATAAGATCAGCAATGACCTATCGATCGAACCATTAACTCACCGATTGAACCACTAATCCAGTGACCGGATAATCTTTTCGAGTTGAGGACCGAATCAAGTCTGATAACTATGGGTAAGACCTATCTTGGTCAATCCTTTTGGCTTCTTACTAAGGTTGCCTTTGGAGACTTTAACTAGGTTTCACGAAAACTAGATAAATGAATAATTTTCTTATTCCAATTTTAACCTAACAAAATAAAAATACCATTTAACTAAAACAATTAATAGAAAAAGCAAACCTTAAGGGAAAAAAAGGCTACTTGATCATGTCAATAGCTTGAAGCGGACTATAACAAGCAAAATTGACCTCGTAAATGATTTGATCAAGTGGAACCAAATTGACCTCGTAAATAGCTTAACAATGTCATTTTATGACATTGTTAAGCTATTTTGAAGATTTTTATTAGATTTTATTAAATTTGAATCTATCATTTGAAATCTAAAAAGTGAAAATTACAATTACCCATGTTTTATAACTTCCAATTTCAAAAAGAAGATTTAAAAGGTTTTTTTTATTTTTGTACAAAAATCAGGTAATAATTTAATTTTTAATATTAAATAATAATATGATAATATTAAATTAATCTACAAACCTACCTACCCCATTTCACTCCAAACCCTAATTCATTTTCTTCTTCCTTCTCTCTCTATCCTTTCCATGATCTTTTTACTCTATTCTCTCTCTACCACTCATTATCTCTTTGTCATCGGCATCGATGCTCACATGAGCGTCACTATAGTGGCGATGTGAGCAAATGTGACGACATGTTCATAGCGTGCTGCAACGATGCTCTATTGTGTAGCGCTCATATTGTTGCAATGATGATCGCATGACCAACAACGACAACAACGTTCACAACGAAGCGTTGTTACAGTGGCGCTTAAACCTGATCGTTCCACTCGATGTTATAAAAATCGGATCGGATCGAACCGGTCGGTTCAACCAGAAAAATTCGTGAACCAGCCTCTAATCCGGTCCGATACTTATACATTAACCAAAAAACAAAAAAGGCTAATAAACCATCAACTCGGCCGATTTAATCGTGAATCGAAAAACTGGCCGCGATTTTTCCGATTAATCCAGTTAATATAATTTTATTTTATTTTTACAAAAAAATCTTAACTGTCTTGTTGGGCCACCTATTGCAATAGAAGATCTAAATAACTTTTTTATACAAGTGATATTCCTTTAGCTCCTTTTTAAAGAAGATTCTTCTTTCAATGTTTTATTAATCTTCCAATGTGGGATACTAGTTCCTTTTTAAATGAGACTCTTCTTCTAATATTGTAGTAATCTTCCAATGTGAGATACTAGCCAATTGCCAATTCTAAGTGTTTAATAGTTTATTTCATCATTTCAATTAAAAAATCATAACCCCAACAAGATTATAATCACAAACAATTTCAATTTGAACAAAGCAAATTAATTTGGACATATTAATTGTTAGTTTTTGAGGTTATAAAATAAAT
>CAIGRN010058177.1:0-14951 GCA_903798345.1 Fraxinus anomala
GATTTAAAGATCAACTAGTGGAATCGGAAATCCAATACATTCATTACCCTTAAGTTAAACATTTATTCATTATTTACATTGAAATTACATTTAGTTAATCACAAATCACAATATTTTGTTACAACCACGAATTTCAACATATCAATTACACCATAAGTAGTCTCTACTCCCTGTGGGACGATAACTCATTCTCATCACACTTATTACTTGCACAACGAACCCGTACACTTGCAGGATTTATTTGAACAATAAGGTGACCAGATGGTTTTTACATTGTTCATTGGCATTGTTCCTCCAGTTGGAAAAAAATATATATGTGATTTGTTAATTTAGTCAAAGTAAAACATTTACTTCGACCACACATTCATATTTACTATTCATTATATTCACAAATTTCATAGGAACCATTACCATTCCTATTTATAAATTGCCAAATGAGGATTAATATTTAACAAAATTGAATTTATTTTTGCTCCATATTTTGTGAATATATGCATAATCTTGAACTAATTCATGTAATTAGGTAAATTTGGTACTTTTTAAATTAATAAATAAGTAACTTATCAGTTATTTATATTATTGTTATTTTATTTTTATTTTTTGAATTTCTGATTAAGAAGCCTAAACTTAAATGTAAATTTTTTTATCCAGACATATTGAGATAAGTTACATTTTCCCTTGATTTAAGTAAAAAAGGATTTTTATTTTTATTTTTTGAAAGTAGCTCTTGTATTATTGCGAATATAAATAACTTATTTTGATTTTGATAAATAAAATATATTTTATTCTAAAAATACTTATACGAAAACTATTTAGTCTTATGTTCAAATATGTAGAAATAAACATAACTGCTTATACAGTTTGGGTGCCTCTTGGCATGTGAGGAAAAAATAAAAATGTACAAGTCTTTTATCTTCAAAAAATATTAGACATTAGAAACATAACACGTATGCAGGGACGGACACACACATTTTAGGTTAGGGGGCACAATTAAACCCTGTACAAATCAAATACTTTGTTCTTGATTTTTAAATTATTCATACTTGACTTGAGATAATGTAGATTTACATTTAAAAAAATATTTTTTCATTAATATCTTGTTAATCATTTTCATTCATTTTATTTCGAAGAATCATTTTATTAATGTTTTGTTTCTCACAAGAAAATGCATATTTACGTTTAAAAATCTTATAATGTATTTGATACAAACAATCAATTCAAATAATCGAAAGGAAAAATATATACTAATATTCAATACTAATAATCAATCAAACAACACAATTCGTTAAATATAAGTCAAATTGGTTATAATGAGTTCAGACATATTCTATATACACGGTTTGACAGGAGAAAATGCAAATTTAGGTTCTAATTACTTGAAAATTTGATTGGAAAGTGAAAATTTGTAGTAAATGTGATAATTTGTAAAGAAATTATATATAAATTTTAAAAAATTAGAAGGGTTAATATTTTGTTAAAAGGCGTGAGGAAAAGAGTAAAAGAGAGCAAGATAAAAGAGAAAAATTCAAATTTATTGTGATTTTTCCCTTATTTGGTGGAGATTAAAATCAAATTTCTGGTAAATCTGTATAAAAGTTAAATAGTTATGGATTTCATGAAATATGTTATTAAAATTAATTGTCAACTTTGATTTTTCAATTGATACCAAATATGACTTTATCAAACATATAAAAAACATTCTCAAAAGTTGGGGGGTCACGTACCTCCCCCCCAGGTCCACACCCTGCACACGTATGTAAAGACTTTATATGAGAGGTTCCACAAGGAAGGCTCGGTTGTACGTCAAGTTGGAAGTATGGCTAAATAGGCAGGAATTGTTGCCACTGGACGAGAGTTGTACCGAATGGTTGAAGGAGGGTGATAGAAATACCATATAATTCCAATGATTGTATGCATCAGAAGATCATAGTAGATGATCACTGGGTTGCAAGAGGCTATTAATCCTGGATAGTCCGGCCTATTGTTATTAGTTTTTGATGATACAAATATGATCAACAAATCCTATTCACCTAGCTAAAATCTTCACATCCTAAACTCGCTAATTTGGATGCTCTAACAGGAAGGAAGAAGTAAAATAGCTATTTGAGGGGGAGATATTTGAATTGCATATCTTCTTCTTCAAATGAGAGGGTATTTATAGATTTCTCTCCAAGTTTTGGGGTAATTTGGTCATTTTGGAGAAATGACATATGGAGGCTTAACTTTATATGAGAGGTTCCACAAGGAAGGCTCGGTTGTACGTCAAGTTGGAAGTATGGCTAAATAGGCAGGAATTGTTGCCACTGGACGAGAGTTGTACCGAATGGTTGAAGGAGGTTGATAGAAATACCATATAATTCCAATGATTGTATGCATCAGAAGATCATAGTAGATGATCACTGGGTTGCAAGAGGCTATTAATCCTGGATAGTCCGGCCTATTGTTTAGTTTTTGATGATACAAATATGATCAACAAATCCTACTCACCTAGCTAAAATCTTCACATCCTAAACTCGCTAATTTGGATGCTCTAACAGGAAGGAAGAAGTAAAATAGCTATTTGAGGGGGAGATATTTGAATTGCATATCTTCTTTTTCAAATGAGAGGGTATTTATAGATTTCTCTCCAAGTTTTGGGGTAATTTGGTCATCTTGGAGAAATGACATATGGAGGCTTATTGATTACTTATTCTGTTTACAAGNTTGGAGAAATGACATATGGAGGCTTATTGATTACTTATTCTGTTTACAAGTGTCATGCTTTACGGGTGTGTTGATAGATTGTAGTGAGCCTGGACGAAAGAAAGGCTTGCGTCTTATTATGCGAACCCTTCATGCTTTCTTTCCCTTCGTATATGGTTACGTACTTCGCCGGGAATGCGGTAGGGTTCGCGGAACGGTTTTTTGGAGTTAACATTAGTAATTTTGTATTCTAAATTATTACAAAAACATTTGCGATGAGGTTGGGACGAGTTGCAGCAAGGATTGTTATAGATAATCAACTTGAATTCATTCGAGGGAGAAACATGGAGGATTTTATTGCACTAGCCTCTGACAGCAAGAATACACTTAACCAAAATCTTATGGTGGAAATGTGGCAACTAATGTTGACATTGGAAAATCATTTGACACCATTAGATGGGATTTCTTGCTACGAGTATTACATAGTTACGATTTTGATGACACTTTGAGAGGTTCAGTCTCTACAATCTTCATGTCTTCCTGGATCTCAGTGTTAGTAAATGGTTCTCTTGGTCCAGGGCTGTAAGTCAGAGGATCCTCTACCACCGACCACCGTTATTATTTAAAGTGTCTTAGTGCAAGAGACAGCTACAATCCATTGCAAATAAGATTAAATTCAAGCTGGTCTCTTGGATGGGAGCTACATTATCATATGCTGGGCGTCTAGGTCTAAAAAATTTCACCATCATGGGGTCCTTCCTATACTTAAAAGATTTAAATGCAGCTATTAGGAAATTTTTGTTTACATATTCCAATTTAAATCAAAAATTGAGAACCGTGTCATGCATAAATGCTGCTTGTCAAAGTCATAGGACGAGCTAGTTATTAAGAACCTTGTGAATATGAATCAAGCGCTTCTTTAAAAGTATACTCGAAAATATATAACATTAGAGAAGTTTGAATTTATTTTTCTCCATGCTCGGTATACCAGAGATCTATTAAATTCTAGGTTACACTAAGTCTCCGTCTCTATGGTCTGCTATTCTAGATAATCATTGTTCCCTCCTTAGGGAGTCTAATTGGATCATTGTAGAGCACACTCTTGCAAAATTTTGGGAGGACAAGAAGTTAGGGGAATCCATATTCATATGCTAGGAAATTCATCTTATGGAGGTGGAGAACTCGTGGACTTAGTGTTGGATTTTTTTACAATAAATTCTGCCACTTATCTACGACATTCAGACACTAGTCAGCAGGCATATCATCTACGATTGAGCAGACTGTTCGTATTCTGAATGCAAAAGATGAACTGGTTTCGATCGTTTCTTCTTCTGGCACTGTTTCATGCAAAGAAGCTTCATGTTATTTTCAAAAACCGAAGCAGGAGATGGAGTGGAGAAGAGCAATTTGGATGCCATTATTCCCCGACCCATGCATTCTTAATATGGTAGGTTTTGCTTCCTAAGGTTCCGATTAAGGATTTACTTCGTCAAAGCTTCCATTTAGCTTCTAGGTACTATTATACAAAATTTCAAATTGCATATAACCAAAGTGAATAAACCATATTAAAAACTTTAAATTTTTTTTAAATGTTTTACCAAAGGCATCAAAGTATTACGAATAGCCTCCGATATTTTACCCTTATGTATAAAAACAGAAAATATAAACCCGGACTAGAAAATAAATGGTTAAAGTTGCTTCTATGGACCAAAAGAACGTAATTAACCCTTCAACAACAACCTTTTTCTCTCCAGAAATTACTCAGACAGCTTTAACTTGGCTCCATTTCAGTCATTTAATTGCATTTCGATTTTTTTATTGCACGAGGTAGTCAGAAGGTAGTGTAAGCGTAGCTTGCTTCTAGAAAATCTTCTTTATTTCACAAAGAAAAACACAGTAATCTTCCAACCAAAATGTTAGGTTTCATTGTATTGACATGACTTTAGAAAACATTAATGTTAATAAAAGAGTTATAAAAGTCGAAGATTTACTGGGATGTTATATAGATGAATTATGAGTTTTTGGGTTAGAGTATTGAATAAAGAGAAAAAGTCGTCAAAATTATGCTAGCTTGTTGCCAAGCTGATACTCGAGCATCCACAACAGAATCAATGTCGCAAGCATGTCTCTCGAATGATGCACACGTTGCTTGCCTAGTGCTAGCTTGGCGCTCGAGCAACTGTGCTATTCTAAAAACTTTAATTCACGATTTTCAATGGTTCTATCTATCTTATTCTACCACATACCTCTCTACTATAAATACACAAGTCCCACTTCGTAAAAACTGTGGTTGATCATATTATTCTACCTAGAGAACATATTTTGAAAATCCTATAATGAATTTAACCATTGAGATCAACCAACCACGCATTGGAGAAAACGTCAATTCAAATTATTAGAGAGTGCTAAGGATTTAGGAAGGCGGCTAGGAATTCAGGAAGAGGACAAGAACGATGAGATTTACAGGAGAGAAATTTTCTCTGTCATCAATTTTGTGGTGTTATTTATTTTCTGCAATTATACAAACTATGGTGTGTCAATGTAGGATAGTAATTGCATGTGGATTTATCTAGATTGATTATTAATAGTGGATTGTTGCTAATAATAATTGGTAAATTTAAATTCCGCATTATACACCCATTCAACCTCTCTATGTATTATTTGGGTTAGACATCGTTATTTTCTATTGGTATTAGAGGCTCAATTTGATTCTTGACCTTAACTTAATCTATATGAGTCAGTCTATTTTTCGTTCCTCTGTATATTCTATTTTTCGTTCCTCTGTATATTGAGGGAATCAATTATGCATATTGAAAAGTTAGGATAAGAGCTTTCCTGAAATCTATGCATGAGCGAATTTGGGTGTGTGTTGAGAAAGTTTGGACTGCCGCTTCTGCTATTGTTTCAGGTATAGTTATCCCTATGGACATTTTTCTTTAGACTAGGGATGAATTAACTGAGTGTAACTGGAATAGTAAAGAATTTCATACCCTATTTATGGCAGTGTCGGTCGAAGATTTTAGGAGAGTATCAATATGTGAGACCGCCAAAAAGGTATGAAATATTCTAGAAACCATACATATGGGTACTAAGATAGTTAAGAACTCAAAACTACAGATGTTGACCACTAGGTTTAAAGAGATTATAATGAAGGATGGTGAATCATTCGATAAATTATATGAGAAGTTAAATGATATAGTAAACTCTAGCTTCAACTTAGGTGTGAAAATCCCGAAAATGAAAATTGTGAAAAAAGTCATTGGATCCTTACCCAAGATGTTTAGACCTAAAATAATGGCTATCGAAGAAAGCAAGGATTTAGATACGGTTAAGATAGAAGAATTAGTTGGATATCTCCAAACTTATGAACTCTTCATATCTCAACCTAGAAGGATAAGACGATAGTCTTGAACACTGTTAGGGATGAAGAATATGATTTTACTGATACGAAAAACCCTAATGATGATGAGATAGCTTATTTTATTTAAAAAAACTTTTGAAAGATGTTTAGAAATAAAAAGAAGCCTCAACAGAGAAATAGAGGTGTCCTCGATGAGTCTGGAAAGAAATCACAGTCTGTAAGATGTCATACGTGTCAAGGTTTTGGCCACTATAGGAATGAGTGTCCTAACAATAAGAAAAATCAGGGTAAAGCTATGAATGCGACTCTCTCTGACGATGAGTCTAACTTAGATAATCAAAGTAAGAAGCCCAAATCCGAGGGTCATAACTATATGGCTTTTGCCTCTATTGGTACCTCTACTTGTAGGAATGAATTTGATAAGAAAAGTGAAATGGGTGAGGACTTAGAACTAAATGAAGGTTTTGAGGAAGTGTTTGATGATGATTCAGAGATTCGTGAGGTGTATAGTCAATTATTTGAGAAGATTCTTAAGATTAAGAAGGTGAATAAAATTATTTTTAAGAAGGTTAATGAACTTGAGTTAGAAAGAGAGAGACTTATATCTGACCTTCAGAAGTATACCAAAAGCCTTAGTAAGTTAAGATTAGTCAATGAGAACTTAGAGGCTAAGGTTAAAACCAATCAAGCGACCTTGAGAAATCCAATACTCAACTCCATTCGTTCTTGAGTGAATCTCATAAACGTGATAATCTTTTAGGGTTTAACAAGCATGTGGGGAATGTGGGAAGTCTACGATATAAACAGACTGATCATATACTGCTAGTACTTTCAAAATCACTTTTGTTCATACCACCAACCAGCCTACGTATGTTGCAAATCCTGAACTCAAGAACAAGGGTATCCTAGAACAAAAGCCTACTAGACATCGTAGGACCAACCAGCCTAGAAACCAATTTCAGGAACCACGTATTTTTTGTCCCAAGTTTATTTCTACATGTTTCAGTTGTGGTGAGTTAGTACACACAAGGCCTATGTGTCATAATTTTTTTGAAAATGAGTAGAAATTAGGATATCTCTAGCAAGGTTGGCTTCTTTATTAGTCAGATTAATCACTTAACTGAGATGTTAACACAACTGACAATGACTATTTCTACTTCTAGAAAAGTCTGGGTTAAGAAGAGTGATCTGAGATATTATCAATTTGATCACGGTACTCTTGAAGGTGACTTTTTTGTGTACCTCATTGAGTATGTATTTTGGTGCATGCTCTTTGTATACATTCATTATTACATGCATCTCTCTCTCTCTCTCTCTATCTCTTTTTTATTATTTAAAAAAAAGGAAAAAAGGAATTTTTTTAAACTACAACTCATTATATAATTTACTTGAATATGTTTATTGTGACCAAGTATGAGTACTATTAATGATCTGTAGCGTAGTTTCCATTGCCTTGTTTTAGGCTTTATATGGAGTACTTTAATATATGTTTCTTCATGTACCATATACAATGTACACATTAAGATCTTGTAAATGAGTCTTGACGACATGTGTGAGATTTTGAATGTAAGTTATCTGTTGGTGAGGTGACATTGAACTTGAATTGGCCTTAAACTAGTTGACTCAAGCTATAGTATATACCCTAAAATCAAAAATTGATTCATCTTATACTCTTATTCGAAACCTATTTGACTCGAGCAATTAAGCTTGAGGGATTTCTCAAAATCTGATATCCTATGGCCATCTGACTTCGAATTATCATCTCAAAGCTCGTTACAGGGCCATCTTAGTCAATTAATAGAGTAGAGTTTGCACATAAAATGTGAAAACCAAAAAATTACATATGTTTAAATTTAGGGAGAGAAAATAAAAACTTATAAATAAAAATATGAGCTTCATTATGTTGCAGGTCCTAATCGTGTTGGGTTTGACTTTCATTAATAGAGGGAAATACTCATTATGCAGTTATGTTTAGTATGTCTTTTCTCACAAATTTAAGGTTTAGAGTATTGCTCACAAGGAATTAGTGGCACCTTACACACATGGGTCACTTATACAATTTACTTTATTTAGACTTGAACTCAGTATGTGAGAATGTTTATTGTTCATTGATTATACTTGCATATGTTATGAGTTGCATTTTTGAGTTATCATGTATATTTAAATAAATAAAAAAAGGGAGAAAAAAATTTCTTATTATATTTCCCTTCCTCATTTGTGATAAAAAGAGGAAGAGTGTAATTAAGGGAAGTAAGTATGCCATTTCATATCATCTTGAATGAACGAATGCTTTGCTTAGCGTTGATATTACATCTCAATCTAGCTGGTATGATGATACTATGTCTGAATTACTACATGTGCTTAACTATTTTACGTACTTTTACACTTGGTATTTAAGGTTTAAAGAGAAAAACAAGCATCGATTGAGTTGGTGTTTTGAGTAGTAGTTTATGTTTTACTTTGATTTGAAATACTTAATTTTGTTACAAAATGCAAAATGAGGGGTTTGTTAGATATCATTGTATTGGCATGACTTTAGACAAAATTAATGCTAATAAAAGAGGTATAAAAGCCAAGGAATCTATTGGGATGTTGTATATATGACCTATGAGTCTTTGGGTTCAAGTATGGAATAAGGAGAAAAAGTCATTAGAATTACGCTAACCTATCACCAATGTGATGCTCTAGCATCCAAAAAAGAATCAATGTCGACTGCCTGTCATTTGGCACTCGAGCGACGGTGTTATTCGAAATACCATAATTCGCGATTTTCGATAGTTCTATATATCATATACTATTCCAATACATCTCCACTATAAATATACAAGCCGCACTTCATAAAAACTATGGTTGATCATATTATTCTTCCGAAAGAATATATTATGGAGATCCTATAACGAATATGACCTTTGAGATCGATCAAACACACATTGGAGAAAACATCAATTCAAATTATCAAAACAACAACTTCCTAAATATCTATTAGAGAGTGTTGAGAATTCAGGAAGGCGACCAGGAGTCCATGAAGAGGATAAGAGTGATGAGTTCTTGGTGATCCACAGGACATAGACAATTTCAAAAGGTCGGGAGCTAGTGTGAAGAACACGCAATCCATGAAGGCCTTGGAGATTACATGAAGTAGGTCAGGGAATCTAGGAGGTTTTCTAGTTTGGATTGTACTGTAAGTCGTTGGTCCCGCGAGATTTTTTCTCCGTCATCAATTTTGTGGTCTTATTTACTTTTCCGCAATTATACAATCTATGGTATTTCAACATAGGATAGTAATTGCATGTGAATTCATTTAGATTGATTATTAATATTGACTTGTTGCTAATAATAATTGGTAAATTTAAATTCTGCATTATATACCTATTCAACCCCTCCCGGTGCTATTTGGGTCAAGCGTTGTTATTTTCACAAAGAAAAAGACACGAAGAATTCTAAACGCTACCAAAAAAAATCAGAAGTGGGAGTGAGATTGATTATTTATGCCACAGATGACCACCATTGATCTCAGATCAAGATCAATAGTCTTGAGCCACCAACAACTTTACACAATTAAGAGGCAATATTTAAGACTAAAGTCGCACTTTTAAACTACGAGTTTGTCTATTTAATTAATGCGGTTTGGGGATCATCTAATTTGAAATTAT
The DNA here is from genome assembly GCA_903798345.1 of Fraxinus anomala. Lineage (NCBI taxonomy): Eukaryota > Viridiplantae > Streptophyta > Magnoliopsida > Lamiales > Oleaceae > Fraxinus > Fraxinus anomala. Next base: position 9,697 of record CAIGRN010058177.1, read on the forward strand.
CAGCCAATAGTAAATGGATTGGACCAATCCTAGTTTTTATCATAGCCCAGTTATGATTGAATTTTGGCATCATAGTCTAAAGGATCTCCACATTGATACCAATGATATTACAATGGTAATATAGACTAACACTTAATCTAGATTATTGCACCACCATCAGCACCAAATTATGTACCTGCAGATAGAAATTAAACAGTGTCAATGTTTAACATTTTAAAATATGATTTAAACTTGTTTAGAGCCGGTACCTTAGTTTCCATATCAAATGGGATGTATTGTATTAAAAAAAAAAAAAAAATCAAGAGATAAAGATTATTTTGTAATAGTATTTTTAATAAAATGCAGTTTCCCATTGATGTGCTTAGTTCTTTCATTGAAAATAGGATTTTTACATAAATGAATAGTGTTTTGACTATCTAAGTAACCACAACAGGATTAGAGAGATTAATTTTAGATAAAAAAACTTGTAACCGGAAAGCTTCTTTTATAGCCTCAATTGTAGTTACATATTCAATTTCTGTAGTTGACACAGATACCATACATTGAAATTGAGATTTTCAACTAATATAAGTTCCACATAAAATAAATTTATAAGTAGTTTTAATTATCCCTATTACTAGAAAAGTTTGCATCTACATTTCCTTTTTAAGTGCTACACGTTCATTATAGGAATTAAATTAAGCATAAACCTAATTGTGAAGATACTTTCAAATATCTCAATATACATTATAAAGCAGTTCAGTGTACAAAGTCAAGATTTACCATAAACCAATTTAGAGTACTACATCATAGTGTGCATAAATGATTCTATAACATTAGTATAAGGGACTTTTTTCATGTATTTACTATCTGATTCATCAATAGAACACTTATACTGTGTAAATTGTTAGCACGAAAATAAGAAGAATGTGTTTTGTGAACTGTATCTATATTTCACTCAATTCCCTTATATGTAGATTTACAATATTTAGATGTACATAAAGATAGAAAATTGATAACTCTACCTAATCAAATAAAAACTAAAAGATTGAAATTTACAAGATTTAGATATATACAAAGATATGAAACTCATAACTATGTTACAATAACTAAAAAATAAAAGATATGATATTATATTCGTCCGATACCCTCTCAAGTTGGAGATGGTATTGAAATGTCAAAAGCATCCAACTTACAAAGTATTCGGTGATAAGCATCACCTTCAAGTGGTTTGGTAAAAATGTCCGCCAATTGGTCGCTTGATTGTAAGTAGGAAAGAGTAAGAAAACCTAATTAAATCTTTTCTCAAACTAAATGACTGTCAATTTCAATATGTTTGGTACGTCCGTGGAATAATGGGTTTTCAACAATGCGAATGGCAGCTTGGCTATCACAATGAACTAGAATTGGTTATGGATGATTAATTCCGAGATTCAAGAGAAGATAGTTTAACCATTTCGACTCAGAAGTAAGTGCAACAAGGGAACGATATGCTCCTTTTGCAGATGAACAAGAAACTGTTGGTTGTTTCTTGGTTTTTCAAGAAATAGGACTAGAACCTAACATGGTAAAATAACCAGTAGTAAAGCGACGAGTTGTAGGACAGCCGACCCAATCAAAGTTGGCATATATCCTGCTAAAGTAAGAGAACTAGATGCAGAAAGGAATAAACTTTTACCAATGCTACCTTTAAGATAACGAAGAACCCAATTGGCAGCATCAAGATGGTTTGAATATGGAGATTGTGTGAATTAACTAGGAGTATTTACATCATATTGAATATCAGGTTGTGTTACAATGAGACATAAAAGACTACCCACGAGTCGAAAATAGATTACCGTATTAAAAAGAGGAGTACCATCTTTTGGTCGTAAATGAAAATGTTGCTCCATAGGAAAATCTGATGGTTGAGAACTAATCATATAATAATCAGACAATATATCTAGAGTATATTTTCGTTGACAAAGAAAACTCCTTGCTTAGAGCAAGATACTTCAATACCTAAAAAATATCGAAGTTGCCAAGATTTTTTATTGAGAAAGATTGAGCAAGAAATTTTTTTATGTCAATGATGGCATCATCATTGTTTCCAATGATAATGATTTTATCAATATAGATGACAATAAAAATAGAAGGCTGATTACGAATATAAGTAAAAAGACTATCATTTGAAATAGATTGATGAAAACCTCAAAGAATAAGAGTGGATAGAATTTGGAGAACCAGTGACCAGAAGCCAGTTTAAGGCCATAGATATATTTATTTAATTTGCATATACGAGTCTCCCTTTTACCAGAAAATTCGGGAGGGAGTTTCACATAAAGTTCTTCACTGAGATCTCCTTGGAGAAAAGCGTAGTTGACATCAAGTTGATGTAATGATCAATATTTAACGACAGCTATGGAGAGAAGAAAATGAATAGTAACTACTTAGGCCAAAGGTATAATGATAATCGATGCCTTCAACTTGAGTATAACATTTAGCAACTAAACGAGCTTTATATGTCTCAATAGAAATATTAGGCTGATATATAATTTTGTAGACTCATTTAAAACCAATAGGTATTTTCCTTCGGGAAGTGAGCCTAAGACCAAGTGTTATTTGATTCAAGAGCCCGAATTTCTTTGGCCATGGCATCACGCAATTCATTAGATTTCATGGCTTGAGAAAAAGATTCCGTTCTTGATTTTTAATGATATTAGTTAGAAAGACACGATGAGAATGGCTTAGATTGGACAAAGAAAAATAATTTGTTATTAAAAAGTCAGTTGAGAATGAAATATGATTACAAATATAATCTTTCATGTGACCCGATAGATAATCAACAAAAATACCAGGCTTAGCTCACTTAACAAATTTATGTTGAATAATCATATTTTTAGCAAAACGTAAACATCCGAAAACTCGAAGAGATGAATATGATGGACAGTTCCAAGTAAAACTTGATGAGGTGGTTTATATTTTAGGATTCGAGTTCGAAGTTTTTTAATAAGAAAGGCAACGGTGAGAATACATTCACCCCAAAAGGAAAGAGGCAAATTTGCTTGAAATCGTAGAACTCTAGCAACATCAAGTAGATGTCAATGCTTACATTCTACAATGCCATTTTGTTGAGGGGTTATAACGCAACTAAGTTGGTGAAAAATTCCTTTGTCATGAAACTATGTTTGAATTTGTTTAGAAAGAAATTCAGAACCATTTTCTAAACAAATGGTTTGAAGTTGAGGAATTAAAATGTCTCCATTACCAGAGCTGATACAAGTGATTTTTTGGTTGAATTGACGATTGATTAAATTAAAAAAATGAATTAACATGTTAAAGGTTTCATATTTACGTTTCATAAAATAAATTCAAGTACACCTTGAATAATCGTCAATGGGATTTAAAAAGAAACGTTATCCATTTCTAGAAGGTAAAAACTCCTAAATGTCAGCATAAATTAATTCAAAGTAATGAGAAGAACAAGATGTACTTTGAGAAAAAGGAAAGAATCGATTGTTTAGCACATGATCATACATCACAACAAAATCTTCATTTGCAACAATAATTGGAAAATTTTTAACAATGAAATTAAAATGAGACCTAAAAGGGTGACCAAGGCGAGAATGTCATAGGTCATATTCATTACAATGCTTGAAAGAAAAAGCAGAATTAAAATCGAAATATGCATCTAGAAAAACAAAAAAGAGAATTTCAAGCACTACCTTAACCACTCTTCATTTCGAGCACTACATCTTTTTTCTAAAGAAAAATATTCAAAAGTATCCCTATTTATGGTGTAAAGAAAATTCAATTTTGAAGGTGTACAACCAACACTTCGTGTTGCAATTACTTTGTACTATTTAACTTTTTGAAGTCTGTTATTTACATCTTCTTATGTATTTACAATACTATATTTACTTAATAATTCTTACCATTGGTCAATTATACAATTTTCAAGTTTTCGAAATCCAAAAGTTAGAATATTTTTCATAGTTTCAATTTTCAACTAAACAAGTCCTACTTAATAGATTTATAGAAACTTGATATATATTTTTAAAGTTTACAACAAAATAACGAGTTTTAAAATCATAATTACAAATGTAGACATCACATTGCTTAAATATTATTTAACTATTTAAATAAAGTCATTTTTAACTTTTTTATAGATAAAATCTTTTAAAAACTTGAATTTAAATCAAATGAAATGTTTTTAAAAAAATAATAATAAGCCAAAGTCAAGTAAAAGACTCTAGAAAAAAGGGAAAAACTAATAAAAATCCCCTAGGGAAGATGAAAGAGAAAGGAAAAAATTTGATCCTTTAGAAATTGAAAAAAAAAAAGCGTCTAGGCGCAAAGTGAAGTGTTTGCTCGAGTTCCGAGCCTATGCAAGTTTTTTAAAACACTATTTAAAACAATTGATTATAGATCTTCTTGTGCATAATTTTCTCAATCCTATTCCTTAAATTTTGATAATTTTATTCCATGCTTTGTGATTAGTGATCATCATACTTGTCTCTCCAGCCTTGTAATATATCGAAGTAGTTATCAATGTTTTAAAATACATAATGAATGACAATGTGTTTTGATCGAATATCAAGAAATACAAGTATATGCGTGCCTATGCGAAGCATATCTACATTTATCAATAATTAATATTATTTTAAATATTTTAAACTAATAAATAAATAAAATAATGCATTCTTTGAAGTTATACATATTTTTTAAAAAAACAATTAAAACAATATTGATCAAAGTCATAAATACTACAACTACTTGAACTTTATACATAATTTTCAAAATTTCAACGAAACATATTGTTCAAAATCATGAATACTACAATTACTTGGAAATCAATTTTTATAAATTGCTGCATATAATTCATGGTTTGGGTGATTTGGACTAATTTGATGTTTGTTGGACTTAATTTGCATTTTTTAAGTTACAAAAATGGGATGATTTTGTTAGGCTAATGTTGGGTTTTGATACGCAATGAATCTCGGGCTATAACGTAAATATTGGATTATATTGTTACAAACAATCAAGTCCAAAGATTCGCTCTGAAAACAATGTAGGCCGTTGGAAGCAGTTTAAAGAATAAATGTTGCTCATGACCCATATATTACCTCTGGATGGCTTTGAATTTGGCTCATTTAACCCTTTATTGGTCCAACTAAAGCCAAACATAACCCCATATATATATATATATATATATATATATATATATATATATATAGTTTAATCACGCTCCTGTCGATTAAACTTTGTCTATTTGATTACATAAATAATAGTTTGTC
>CAIGRN010058188.1:0-12505 GCA_903798345.1 Fraxinus anomala
TCCAAAGGAGTTAGTATAAATATCTGATCAAAAACAGTGGAGATGTGTTTTAAGAGAAATAGGTGGGATCGCACCAGAGAGGCTAGGCCTATATCACTGACATTTGATACGCGAGAGATCCTTGTTTCTGTGAATATGCTTATATATTATAGCTCATCTCACTTCGTGAACCCAATTTAAAAGCAACTCTCTAACGTCTACCTTCTCTCCAGACACTACCAGCATACTATTAGAGACAAAACTGTTTTAGCATTAGCATCAGCCAAATTTGGTCATGCCCTTCTGTTTTGTAGTGCTACAACCAGAAAACAGTGTCAATTAATGATGACGGGTCAGCCAAATAGGCCTCCGGCCTGCGATACAGCTTATCTGGCTTACCCTCCACAGACCAATTCACAGTCATTTCTCCAACAGACTTTATACCCCATAATTTTAAAGGTCTCTCTCTCTCTCTCTCTCTCTCTCTCTCTCTCTCTCTCTCNTTAATGATGACGGGTCAGCCAAATAGGCCTCCGGCCTGCGATACAGCTTATCTGGCTTACCCTCCACAGACCAATTCACAGTCATTTCTCCAACAGACTTTATACCCCATAATTTTAAAGGTCTCTCTCTCTCTCTCTCTCTCTCTCTCTCTCTCTCTCTCTCTCTCCCCTACACACGCCTGCACCGATATGCATGTGCAAAACTCTTTCACGCAGACATAGAGGCAGGGCAGGTGCAGTCACTTGTGCAGAAACAGAGCCCAGTGCACACATGCACAGGCTACTAGTTTCAAGTGAAAGGTCAAAATAGGTTTTACTTGCAATAATGGTTCATAATTATAAGATGAGATTATTGGGCCTTTTTAATTTCTAAGGACTTAAGTGGATATTTACATTTATAAGTAAATCAGCTAAATGCATTTCCTGATCAACTTTTCTTATTACCTTTTCAGTTTGAAGAGATAGTCTACAAGGTAAATTATGAAAGAAAAGGAACTTGTGGAGGAACATTGAGCACTAAAGAGAGAACAATACTAAATGGGGTGACAGGCATGGTATGTCCAGGAGAGATTCTGGCGATGTTAGGTCCTTCTGGCAGTGGAAAAACCACCCTCCTTACAGCCCTTGGAGGCCGACTCTCTGGCAGGTTATCAGGAAAGATCGCATTCAATGGCCAGCCTTTTTCAGGTTCCATCAAACGTCGGACAGGATTTGTTGCACAGGACGACGTTCTATATCCACATCTCACTGTGTTTGAAACACTTCTATTTACTGCACTACTAAGGCTACCTAAAACCCTGACTAGAGAAGAGAAAGTACGACATGTAGAGAATGTTATAGTAGAGCTGGGGTTAACTAGGTGCAAGAATAGCATGATAGGAGGGCCGTTATTCAGAGGAATATCAGGTGGGGAGAAAAAGAGGGTAAGCATAGGTCAAGAAATGTTAATCAACCCAAGTTTATTATTGCTAGATGAGCCTACATCAGGTCTTGACTCAACCACGGCTCAGCGGATCTTGAACACAGTCAAACGGCTAGCTAGCGGTGGTCGAACTGTCATAACCACCATCCATCAGCCTTCTAGCCGACTCTACCATATGTTTGACAAGGTAGTCTTGCTCTCAGAGGGTTGCCCAATCTACTATGGTCCTACTGCGACAGCCTTGGAGTACTTCTCTTCAATAGGGTTTTCAACTTCCGTCATCGACAATCCTGCAGATATCCTGCTCGATCTTGCTAATGGTAATAAGAAAATTCCGTTTTATGCAGCAAGTACATAATATGCTCTTAATTTTAACAACTTTGAAGAAAGGGCCTCAACATTTATTCTGGCATCCTTCTGAATTTTATGGTTCTGATTACAGCCTTTAATGGAACTCAGCAAAATGAGTTCCCACCCTAAGATTGTCCCATCTTCAGTTCCATAATACCGGGATCATCTCCTGGACTAATTCCATTCTAATAAAGGAATTCAGTTCCCTTTACTAACAAAAAACGCTCTCCAAATTATATTCCCAGGGTAAATTGAAATACATCTGAGAGAAGAAAAAATATTGGTAACTTAGTCATTGAAGTATTTATTGCATTTTTTCAGGAATTGGACCTGATTTCCAGCACGCAACCGAGTGTGGTGACAAAACACAACAAGATCCAAAATCCGTTAGAGAATTTCTCATCTCTGCTTATGACAAGAACATTTCAACAAGCTTAAAAACTGAGCTATGCAGTTCAGATGCAACTAGCTACAACTACATAAAGGAAACCTCCACAAGTAAGTCTTCTATTTTCTGCCTCATATTCAGAGAAATTTTCATATTTTTTCTCCATTTTGTGTTAGCAAGAATCTGTTTTAAAGGCTTCAATATCTTCCACTTCTCTTCTACCAATTGCCTATTGGTAAAGTTTCTCATGATTTTTAAATAACACAGGAAGTGATATTATGCCAGAGCAATGGTGCACTACTTGGTGGCATCAATTTAAGGTGCTTCTTCTAAGAGGACTGCGAGAGCGAAGGTTTGATGCCTTTAACAGGTTACGAATCTTCCAAGTCCTGAGTGTGGCAATACTTGCCGGGCTTCTGTGGTGGCACACTCCAACATCTCACATTGACGATCGTGTAAGCATTTGCCATATCCATCCATTGCATTCATTTGATTCTACATCAGAGCAAATAGTGCTCTTACATATGATGTGTGATACTGCATTTAGATTGTAAGGCATTCCAAATAATTTCTTGCAAGGAATGTCTATTTAGCACTTAACCTACACGACTTAGACAAAAAAACTGCTAATTCTAACGAAGAGTTACTACCTATATGCAGATTGCCATGCTGTTTTTCTTCTCCGTGTTTTGGGGTTTCTACCCACTCTACAATGCTGTTTTCACTTTTCCTCAAGAAAGAACCATGCTAATCAAGGAACGGTCATCTGGAATGTACCGGCTGTCATCCTACTTCCTAGCCAGAACAGTGGGAGATCTTCCTCTGGAGCTCGCACTTCCGACAGCATTTACATTCATTCTTTATTGGATGGGAGGCCTCAAACCTGACCCTGGCACCTTTATCTTCTCCCTTCTCATTGTTCTCTACAGTGTCCTAGTTGCACAAAGTCTCGGCCTTGCATTTGGTGCCTTACTCATGGAAGTTAAACAAGCCGCCACTTTAGCTTCAGTTACAACTCTGGTGTTCCTAATTGCTGGAGGATACTATATTAGACAGATTCCCCCTTTCATAATTTGGCTAAAGTACCTGAGCTACAGCTACTACTGTTACAAGCTTCTTCTTGGGGTTCAGTACAGTGAGGACGACTATTATGAGTGTGCAACAGGAGTCCATTGCAGGGTCATAGATTATCCCGCCGTCAAAGCAGTAGGTATAAGCAATATGTGGACGGATGTGGTCGTCATGGCACTGATGTTGGTGGGCTATCGATTTATGGCATATCTAGCTTTACATCGGGTGCGATGAAGGGTGCTTAGCAGGAGACTCTTTCACCACAGAAGTACAAATAGTTCTCTATTTCTTCAACTGAGGAATAATGTTTTATTAAGAAAAACCACATTGCCAGGTTTTGATCCTGTACCCCTAAAAATTTAATGTAGTACACGTCTGGCAGTGGTTTACATAATTAACTCCGTAAACATTTAAATACTTTTGGAACATGACTTAGAATGTCCTTAACAGAGATAAGCATGTTATGAAAAGAAAACAGTTTGAATCAGTCATATCAGTTGATAAAGATATAGGAAATGAGAAAACGAAAAACCTCAAAGCACAATATCATTATGCAAACAGGATACAGGAACCACATGGGGCATTAGAATCGACAAAACAGCTTTAAATTAGTGACTCCTGCAAAGGCATTGACCGCAAAAGGAGATAATTCTTTAGAAAATTGAGAAAATTGAGAAAATTAGGGAGCACATGATGGTGCTCTACTGTTCTGAACAAAGTAGTCACTTCATATTTTAGATTAAACAAAAAAAATTCATAACCATTATCCTCTTTCTTTTCATTTCTTTTTTTTTATTCCTTTGGTTTTTCCATACCCTTGGCATTGTCTTTCTTTGAGAGGCATAGAAGGCTCGAATATTCCAATCAATGACTTAGAGATTTGGGGTCTCCTGGCAACATACTATGAACATCTGCAGACAGATTGTGTCATCCTAATCCCTATGATTCATAAATGTTAAAGGGAAATAAGGTAACGGGATAACCAGAGAATGAGAAATAAGGATTAAGGAAAGTGGAAAACAAGCAAGAAAATTATGGCAAACTGTGTCAGAAAAGAATACAATCCTAAAATCATGGTTTCAAAAGACTAAATTATCTACAGAGATTAGCAGAATTTCTCCAACTGAAGCAAATCAACTAGAGAACATGCCCCACAAGGCATGAATACAACAGTGAGTGGAAGTCCATGAGTAGAAACAAGAAACGATATCCAAAATCCTTGTCATTTTCTACTTCCGTATAGTGCAGTGTCCACCACTCACTCTCCTTCTAAAATAACAGAAAAAGATAAGTGTACGAAAAATAATGTCCTTTTCATCTTACTGATTGTTGTGGTACCCCACTGAGGATAGAGAAATGGCTGCTTCAGTTGGTTGTATCTTTGTACAATGGGACCTAGACCACAAACTAACAAGGCAACAACTAAATTAGAGGTTGCTGATTAGGAAAAGCATATACATTGCTGCAAACTGCCAAAAACTGAGCATGACTCTGAGATATGGCCATTGACCACCTAAGAAGTCCTGGTTCACCTGGTTGAAACTTGAGATAGTGGTCACAGGTCAATGGAACTACTGCAAAATTAATTGCAAAGGTTTACAAGTTTGTATTTAACGGTTGATATATGAAAAAATGCTTTCTGTTTAAACATTGAAGTACATTCTTCGTCTCTATGAAGGAGGAGGCGCGACGTGGTTGATGCACTTTTTAACATTATCTTTCTTGTCTTGTTGATGCAGCACAGTAAATTTTCTGCCTTTTCTGTTAGTTCAAGAAAGAAACAATAACACTTATCTTTGCAAAATCATTTCAATTAAAAGAGATTGTATTCTCAATTTCTCATACCACAGAGTTATTAAAAATGAGGGGTACCAATCCTTCTTGTCACGGTTGATTAGGAATTGTTGTTTCCACTGCTCGGGTCAATGGTTCGACGATTGTTACCTTCTTGCCCCACTCCTACCCTAAATTTTTTTTTTGAAATACGAGGGGTTTCCTAAGTGAATCCCTTTCTGTTTGTCGGAAAAATTGAGCTTAAAACATGGGAACTGGATAGTGTGAGAGTTAAATGCTACTCTGGAGAAAACTAAATATGCTAAAAAAAAAACTTAACCCTAAGATTCATAGAACCAATTACAGCTCAGAGTCCCTACCCCCACAAAAAAATAAACACACAACCAGAAAAGGAACAATCAGAACTCTTACATATAAGATTGGCAATTAACATGCATTGGCAATTTTTTCAATATTGCATAAAATTTGTATGTGTTGAAGTTTCACTTTGTTCCCGAGTTGAATTACTTCTATTTGGGAAAGGTTTCAAATTCACAGATGTCAATCCCTAGATTTGGAGTCCATAAAACTCAAACCCCATTATTTACATCTCTGGTTCTAATAACATGAGTTTCAATCAATCCACATATTCAGATTAGGAAATGGATAATTGTTTGTAATTTAGGCAGTCAAGGACTTCTTGTCCCCAGGCACTGTTCTTTATGACATACATATAACAAATAATTTTTTTCTTTTATCCAAAAAAAATCGAGTTAATCAAATTAAATCCCTACTAATTCAAAAGATGTTTTCAAAATGAAAAAGAGCTTCTCTTCTCTCTTAGCTATCACTTTTTATACACCTATCCAACGCCACTCTTCACTTTCTTCTTCTAGGTCGGAGTCAATTTCGATCTGTTACACTGTTTTTTAATTCCTGTCTGTAGACAACCAAGTACTTGAGTTCCCACATTAAAGGTAACAGCAATTACACAAAAATAATCCTTTATCAGGGAGCATTGATGGTAAATTAACAAAATACTTTGACTGCCAATCATTTTAAACTTGTTATTACCTCTTCGACTCATTGTTTTGGTCAAAAACTTCACTAAACCCACCAACTTTCTAATCCAATCAAACAATCCAAAAGCTCTCCACCAAAGAAACTGTCAATGATTCCCACTACCATCTCTGAAAATTCCACTGTCATCTTAAGCTCAAGTCTCAAAGATCAATATGGAATAACTTCTAGATTAGATATGTTGCTAAAGCATCCACATCACTACAATTCAACTCTAACTGCTGACTTGGAACTTGATACTTCATCAATATAAGACATGTTCATTAACAATAACACCTCATCTTTGACGACATAGAACAAGGCTTAATATGAACTGATGCTGAACTTAGATTTACAAGGTTGGTAATGCGAGAGTTGATACTGAACAGAGGGCAATTTCAGCTCATGCGCAAACTTTGCTGTAACCTTCATGAGCCTAGTTCTCACCCCATGGTAAAGCTTTGTCTGGAAACCAATTGGCCTCGATGGTATATGTAATCGATATGGAATATTCTTTAGCATGCTGATTACAAAACCCATTTTAGATGGGCTTAAAATTCCATGATCTTTTGGTAGGGATATGACATCAATGTTACAACAAGATCCAAGCAGCTGCCACATTTCAGCAATGGAAGATTAATTTAAATTGCAATGACATCATACACTAAAGCCCTCAATTTGTGTCAATTTAATTTCTCATTACAAGGTCTCCAATCATCCTCTGCATTCCCAAGTGGACAACATACACTCTTATGGAGTTCTACATATGGGTTAATTGGCAAGGTAGAACCTTAATTATACTGCTTGGATAGAATTTGAACACTTAACAAGGCAACCAGGCAAAATTCAAATTGTAATGACTTCTTATGCAAAAGCCATGCTCCAATATAGAGAATTGTGGACAGTAAGTTGTTGACCTCGTCACTGTCTTTCATTAGTCACGTCACTTGCATCCGTAAATATATAGAACACAAAAATTGACTGCAGAAAAAATAACCGCATTATTGTCTCTTCGGAACTCTTCACAAGCATCAATATTCTTGAAGTATTTTATTTTCGTCACTTTTGAAATTCTATGTGCCGATTATTTATCAAAGCACAAATTTAAGAAAGAACAAGTAACAGTTATAAAAGTACATAGGAGCTTTGCTATGTATAAATCTTCTATGATTTTTTCTTTGTTTGGTCATCTTAACGAAACTTTTCTTCACCTTCCTACATCTCTTTAATTTCTCTTTGGTTTCTTTTCCCAATTTGACTAGTAACAACTGGTGTTTCATTGACAAAACAAGGTGTAAGCAATGAACATACATAGAAATGTCATCTAGAAGTAAGTCTCGAGCATTTCATGTATAAGGTTTTCAAACTAGTAAATACTCAACAAGGAAATTCTGCCCATAAAAGCTCGACTGCTGTCCACAAGGCTGATTACATGAAGAGAAGAAACACCAAATTATCAATCAATCCTCCAATTTAGAGGCATAACCTAGGGATTACATCAACAACAAAAAATCATGTTTCGGCATTCATAAGTCAGACTACAGTGAGGTTATAAATGTTTCATTATTTATAACCTGATACACAGTATGTCCTAATTGTAAATAAGCGTACAGGAAGGTATCAAAGATAGTGCAGAAAGCCTGGAATGCTATAAAAGCACATTTTGTGCATATTACGATTTGTTGCCATGTTTCATATGATAGTTGTCATCATTTAGCGATACTAAATCTAAAATCTTTTGATAACATTCTCAATAAATATATTAGTTTATGACTGCAAAAGCGAACTCCACTGCTCATGATGGATTTCAGAGATTACCAACTGCAAAGATTTTGATTCATGATATGCAAAGCTTGTAATTTCTTTGCCCAGGGACCAAGCTGGATCATTTAATTATACAGAGAATGCTATAAATCCTAACCTTGACCTTTTAATTATTTTACACCCGAACCGTCATTTTTATAGGAAGACTAGCAAAGCAGATTTCAAATGCCCCGGATGGTTTCCACAGAAGTAAGAAAGCACTTTCATGAATATTAGATCCAAATCCAAGCACGAGAATTTCAATTGTGCACGCTCAGTCGATTGTAATGGGCACTCTTCCTCTTTAACAATCAAACTCGCCTCTTGCACAAAAGCATTTTTCTTTGCACAATCGAGGTTCAATTCAATAAATTAACAAATTAATAGAAAGCAATAGGCCGTTCCTTTACGTCCTGCGTCTATGGTTAACATAAAAGTACGCATATGCATGTAAGTGTAATCTAGAGTATTTAACTTTTACGTGTACTCAGGCAAATCAATCAGCACAACAGGATCGGCATTCATGACCTAGATGGGAACATGGCTACATAAGTTCCTGAAAACGGAGGAGAAATGTAATGCCCTTAATCGTATTCATCATCACTAAGCTAATATTTAGTTTGTGGATTCATATCCAATTGTGCACCTTCTCTTTATGAGCCAATTTTACCTGTAAATTCTACCCAAACGATCTATGATGCATGGATATGAACACGTTTTGGATATATCGATACGTGATTTTCGAAAAAATACTGAAACCAGCACAAGGGTCGACGCATTAATTAAATTATTATACTGCTTGGATAGAATTTGAAATGCCCCGTATGGTTTCCACAGAAGTAAGAAAGCACTTTCATGAATATTAGATCCAAATCCAAGCACGAGAATTTCAATTGTGCACGCTCAGTCGATTCTAATGGACAATCAAACTCGCCTCTTGCACAAAAACATTTTTCTTTGCACAATCGAGACTCAATTCAATAAATTAACAAATTAATAGAAAGCAATAGGCCGTTTCTTTACGTCCTGCGTCTGTGGTTAATACGCATATGCATGTAAGTGTAATCTAGAGTATATAACTTTTACGTGTACTCAGGCAAATCAATCAGCACAACAGGATCGGCATTCATGACCTAGATGGGAACATGGCTACATAAGTTCCTGAAAACGGAGGAGAAGTGTAATGCCCTTAATCGTATTCATCATCACTAAGCTAATATTTAGTTTGCGGATTCATATCCAATTGTGCACCTTCTCTTTATGAGCCAATTTTACCTGTAAATTCTACCCAAACGATCTATGATGCATGGATATGAACACGTTTTGGATATATCGACACGTGATTTTCGAAAAAATACTGAAACCAGCTGTTCCCAGCTGCGTAATTAATTTAATTGTTTCAATTATTTGTTAATTTTATAGTGTAAAGAAATATGAAAATGGAGATTTTCCTTTGTCGACATGAGGTGAAGGGTGGAAGTGGAATGAGATCAAATGGGATGCCACTTGAGTGAGTAAGTTTATTGAGGGATTAAACTAATAATTTTTCTTGTTAAAATGGTTGATCCACATAAGAAACAAAACTTTTGACCCGTTGGAAAAATTTGACCAATTGCACACACAAAATAAATATATTGACCACTTAAAATACAAATGTTGACCCGTTTCTAATTAAAATTAAAATTTTAAAAAAACATTTTAAAAATTATGTCCGTAGCCCCAACCCCAAGATCGTGTTTTATACTGCTTGTGAAACAACTCATCTTCCCCAAACTAGGGTTTGAGGACCTGCCAATAAAAAGTCAACTCACTATCGAAATCTCGTCGAAAAAAAGTTTGACAAAGATATGCACATCCAGCAAGACCAACCTTTTATGGTTAGGATTTATTTTACTTTTTCTTTCTTTTCCAAACAAAAATGGACACGTCTCGACACTCCACCATGCAAAGAATGCGCAACCAGGTAGAATGGATGGTGATTATAACGCACCGATGGAATGTCGATACGTCTTGGCAAATGGTTATTAGTAATGATCTTTTTTTATTATGCACTAAGAGTTTGTTTGAGTTTCATTTTTATTTTTATTTTTTGGATAATTGATTTTTTAATAGTGCTTTTTGTGAACGATATGTGGTAAAAATATAGGAAAAATTTTGAATTTATGTGTAAATTTATTTTATTAAGAGAATATATATTTGAAAATGAGTTTGTGAAAAAATAATTTTTTTTTACAAATGGAGCTCAAACCTGGGCCAAATTAGTGTTGGCAATTTTTTGGACTAATTTACATCAACTTACTGTATTTTAAAATGTAGAGACTGACTTGCTACAAGAACAATATGTTGGAGAATAGTAGTGCAATTTGTCCTTAATAATGGTCGAGCAAAGATGAGCCCTGTGTATTTTGTTCAATTTAAATAGATAATTAACTTCAACATCAGAAATAACTTTCATAAGTGGAATCGAAAGTGATGAATGCTCGTTGAATAGAAATCTCAATTCCATATCATATTGAAAGGGATCGACTTTCAACTTGTTTTGTAAATCATTGTACATTTCGACATATAATGTATTCGATGTTATGAAAATTGGAATATTGCCACATATATCACTTGTCTGTTTTTATATCAATCGATCTTTTTCATCAAATTCGAAATCACTAAAGTAACAAATCGGATTACAACGATATCTGCATAAGAAAATATAATTTTTAATTATTAAAAAATAGTAAAAAAATCAGCCTGGACAACAGAATTTTTAATTAAAAAAAATAGTTGGAGTCGATTGTTAAGACTTGACCCAAGGGGTTGGGCCGATTGTTAACATTCGACAGCTAACTGGTCTAGCCGTCTTGACCGACCGTTAGCAGTTAGTTCAGCCCCCTTTGTACATTGTCATGAATCTCGTTTGAAAGAATATACATGCTGGTGATTTTTTTTTCATCTATGCTTAAAAAAATTATAAATCCGTTAAAAAAATTAAGAGTTATCGATTAAAAAAGTATATTAATTTAACCAAAAAAAAAATTAAATGTATGTAAATATATACTTATCGATTCCAAGTAATGGATTTTAAAAATATATCTTCTTATTTAGCGTTTGATAAATTTATGAGATTTTGATATTGAATC
This sequence comes from Fraxinus anomala, assembly GCA_903798345.1. Taxonomy (NCBI): domain Eukaryota; kingdom Viridiplantae; phylum Streptophyta; class Magnoliopsida; order Lamiales; family Oleaceae; genus Fraxinus; species Fraxinus anomala. The sequence continues at coordinate 10,981 of CAIGRN010058188.1, forward strand.
CGATGAAAAATTAGAGTTTTTATCTATGTTGAAATAAATCGATAAAAATGTTAGTTGATTTTAAAATTTTAAGTGAGAAATGTTGGGATTTTATTTGTTAACTAAAAGTGTAATATTATCTTTTAAACAAAATAATATTTTATAATAGTATAACATAAAAATTTAGGATAATTATATCACCACCACAAATAATTGTATAACATAAAAATTTAGGGTAATTATATTACCACCACAAATGTTATTAGTTACACCACAATCTTAAGTAATTTTTTATTTACTTAAATAACCTTAAGTTAAAATGCATAAATGAGTTTTAATATATTTATTACAAAAAAACAAATGCAAATCTCAAAAAACTACGATTCAAAATGTATATATTTGATTATACATACAGAATGGGAGAGAAACCCGATTCAAAAACTCTTATAGGTAGAAATCTTGAAAAGACGTGATTATAAAAAATTTCATCCACATTTTGTCTCTTGAAAAATGAAACCACCACTAAAAATTAATTGGAAATGTAAGAAATATGAATAATGAGTCAATAACAGGCTCATAATAATGCTTTTTCATGAGAGAATATGAAAATTGAATAATAATAAAAAACTATCTGTAAAAAAAGATATAATCCTAGTAAACAAGTTAAACCCATTTCTAGAGTAAACCCATTAGCAAAATAGATCTATAAATTTTAAGAAAAACAAACACAAAACAAAAAAAAAAATCATTCACAGAGATGGTGGCTATTTTCGTGTCTATGTTTGTATGATATAAACGTAAAAATGCTTTCTTTCACATCAAAAACAAAACTCAAATCCCACAAAATCTAAGGCAAAAAAGAAAAAAAATGAATAAACAAAGTACAGAAATGAGATTTTCATATATTTATTACATAGTCAAGTTTGTGTCTTCCACTTTGGAGAGAGACTACGATTTCTTAGTCAAGTTTGAGCCTTCCAATTAATCAAAAATGGATAGAAAAAATGAAAAAAAAAAGAGGGGTAATATTGAGATGATGAATACACTAAAATACGTATTTTTTATTTTTAAGTTTTATTGAATTAGGAGTATAATTGTAAATTTGTTGTGGTATACTTATTAAAAATATATTTTAATTGTGACGTAGTAAATAAAATGTGGGGGTGATAATATAATTAGAGGGTTTTAATTTTATCCCATTTATGCCCTTTTACTGAACCGGCCCAAATCAAACCCACATGGCGGACCCAAAATTTCCAGGCTCCCAACCAGAGGAAGAAATTGGGGATTTGAGAGTTAGGACACGGTTGAATCGCAATCACAGTAGTCCGATAATGGAAGACGATAAAGGGGGAGGATTCAAATTGAGCAAAAGGTTTTCAGATAAAGAAGGAGAGGTTGATTACAAGACCAAGTGTCACGGACCGCAGCTTCACTTAAGCCCCGTGACCCTATCGCAGTCGCAGTTTGCCCCAACTTTAACCGCACATTGTAAATATTAGTCTATTTTGAGTTGTAATTTCCATTCCATATAATAGTTTATTTC